>VZTG01001558.1:562312-579681 GCA_013397845.1 Melanocharis versteri
GCCCTAGGCCGGGGCGTGATTTTACCGGTCGTGAAGTCAGCCTGGCTCTTTAGAGAAGGTCCTTCCAGGAGGCCCTGTGCAGTGGTGTAAACAAAAGAGAGGGACCGAGGGTTAACGCGACACACTCTATTTCAGGAGGTGTGGTGCGTGCTATTTTTTCCTGCCAGATTTGCCACATCATGCTTGCTACCAAGCGGAGCCTTTATCCAAGGCTGCATCATATCCGTCATGGTTTTGGAGGAGCTCACAGAATCTCGTTATGAAATACAGCTGTGATGAGGGGCAGAGATCAGGAGAGGGACAAGAGCAGAGGAAGCATCACCCCTACTGCCTCAGCACCCATACAGTTCTCTCTTGAGTAATCTGATGTATGATGATTGTAGAGTAAGAGGACTAAAAAGATATGAATTTTCAGTAGAATAGTCCTTCCTTAAGAAATTTTGCCTAAGTCTTGTGCTGAATGAGATTATCTTCAGTGTTGCTAGTATCTAGAATGAACAAAATACAACCTTACTTTAAAAAAAACAATCTTCTGCATACCTTCAGTATTTGTACGAGTGTGAGACTAGTTAATTCTGCTTCTTCTCTCTTTCCCTGAGCTGGCCCTTTCAGAAGAACCAGTTGTAGACCACAGCCAGGCCAGGGGTCTATCTGTGCACAAGCTCATCCCTCTCTGTTGTGTCAAATAAGTGCCAAGATAGAATTCCTCAGTAATTAACAAACCAGGACCTGAACACAAGCCCATTTTATGAGCCATTCAAGCTAATAAGGAGTCACTGGTCATTTCCAACAGGGCCCAAGATGGGTAACTGGTAAATCACTGTGTTTAAACTACAGCTCACCTGCCAGACACATTGCTGTGCAACTGTGCAGATCCTGATGGCAACCAGGTCTCAGAGGGTCCCAGATCACAACTGGTTTCCTAAGGACACTTGCAGCACAAGCTTGTGATTGTCTTGCCTAATTATTAGTTTGATATAGTTAGTTATCATTAGCTTGGTATAATCCACTCTGAGAAGGTTTTTTTCAACTGCAGGAAAAAAGCCGTAATTCTTACTTCCACTGCTGTGTAAGCAAATGACACAAGCAGTTCTAACTGACGGTATACTTGAAGTACTTGCTAGCCACAAATCCATTATATTTATACAGTGGACTTTAAGTTTAGCCCATGCCTTCCTCTGCTAGGTAGATATATTTGTGTCCTTTCATTAACTCTTTGCTAAAATCTTAGATGGGGGATTCATACATAAATAAGGCCAAAGCATGTTTTTAGTATTTACATTTATTTCCAGCTACTATTAGAAATTCATGACTCACTGGCACTTATGGATCAAATATTCTCACATTAAAGTACTGCAAAATTTGTGACTGACATGTGTAAATTGCAAACCGAGCCATACTGCTTGTCAATAGTTTACCAAGATGACTGCAAATGACATTCTGTGCCTCAAAGACTGATAGCTCTTGTATCCATTCTGTTAAATCCCTCATCATCCCTTTTTAAATAAAGAATTTTATTGACCCCCCAGAAATTCCACACATATTCTTGCCACAGGCAAGACAAGGATCCCAGCTGACCAAACAATGAGGTGAATGTTTTCTTCATTATTACTGCAGAAGTCTAGGAAATCTTGAATGTGTTCCTTGATTCTTAGAATGTATCACTGCAGGAATCGCTCCTAATCACGTTTAAATTGGAGTCATTTATTAGACTCATTGAGGACTAGGAGCTGGGAAGTCAATGGCACTAGGGCAATTGCCCCTGCCCAGAATGTGGCTGTATGAACTAGAAACATCTGTAACAAAATTAATTGGCTACAGAAATTTCACTTGTCATTTCCCAGCAATCAAATGAAAAGTAAAACAGACCCTTTTTTTTTCTTTCCATCACTACTTCTTCTTTTCCTTCTATTGAAACTGCTGGGGAAAAAATTAAGCTATGAAACAATTTGTATGATCATTTCATCAGTTCCCTTGGAGAAAAAGAAAAAAAAAATAATATATATGTGCCTATCACATATATATGCACATATATGTGTCTATATAAAACTTGTGTGTAAATGTATAAAAGTTATATGGTATATTAATCCATTTAGGCTATGGGTAAGATGTTAATTAAAATGACCAGATTATTAACTATTAGATATTATAATAGAGACACAATTAATAATATTTACAGTAAAAGCTATGACTACCACATCTACCATAACTACAACAGAAATAACAAACATTTTTTCCATGCTTTGCATTATATATCTTTGGTTTATTCATTAATTCACAAATGAAATATTAATAAAACCTCTAAAAAATCTCTCACATGTATGCTAACGTATAAGTAATAACCATTAATATGTCTCTTTGCTTTCATATCTGTTGTGATCTGAAATACCCCACAAATTCAGCAGCTGGAGGGCTGATGTTTTATATGCAATTATAGCAGAAATTAATTCAGCCTACACACCTGCTTAATTCAAGTGCAAGCTTGTGCCTCACCTCTCCCTTTACACTTCGATTGCCCCATATCACTGATATTTCCACTCTGCAACATTTGTCTTTTGGCCACTAATTTTTATCAAGATGTCTTAAAAATCCACTAAGGCATTAGCATTTTCAACATTACCTCTATGCCCCCAGGGCTTAGTTACACCTTGTGCTCTGTGGCAGAGAAGGCTATTACATCATTTACTTTTATCCATGCTCTTTTTTTATCCTGGGAAAGAGGGTTGTGGGAAGATCCTCACAAGGGCTCGTACCCCCTTTCCATTGCTGCCTCGTCAGTTCTGCTCCTGAGACAATTCCCTGAGCAAGACTTAGAGAGCAGATCACGAAGAGGCAACCTTTCCACAGGTGGGGGCAGGAGCTAAGTGCAGCAGGCTAACCAGTGCTGAACAGGGAGAGAGTGACAAGAGTACTCTCATGATGGAGAGACTGAGAGGGATGTGGTTTCATAAAAATCAAGAGTGCTTGGGATAAGGCCAGTTAGAAAGAAGCAGTGTGCACGCAAGCCCAGAGCATCTGCTCTCCATGAAATATGCAAAGATGAAGAGAAAAGGACTTCCTTTAACAAGAAGCAAAGCTATTCTGCATAAAATATCAAACCTCAGCTTAATACATGCCAATGTCTACATTTGTACCTATGGACAGTACTATGGACATTTCATTACATTATGAAGTTTCCGAGGCATGTACCACCTGTGTTTGTGCAGGCTTGGAGCCTGACTGGGAACTGTAGGAGGTAACACAACAGGTACCTATGTTCAGGATTCGGGACATGAGACATAATATCCCACAAAGCTGTGAAAGTCTTAGACCTGATGCATAGCATCACAACTACATGAATAATACCTTGAGAATCACTTGATCACCTATAATTAATTATCATATTAATTCTCAATTGAAATATGAAGTCTTTTGTATCTTTATGGGCTTTTTTGTGCTTTCTCTTTTTGACAGTGTTGGGGCTGACCTCAGCATTTCTTGCAATTCCAACTCTAGAGTCAATAACTAAGGAGAACCGTGAAGTGGGGAGTTACAGAAGATAATAGGGATCTCTGTCATGCGGCATTTGCTCAGGTAGAGTATTTCTAGAGAAATAACAATTACATCATAGAAACTCTACCTTTAGCTTCCTTATGGAGTTTAGATAGGCCAAAACAAAATCAATGCATTGTCCATTTGAATAAATAACAAAACAAAGCAAAGCAAAACAAAACAAAACCAGACTACAGTCTTCCTAAAAAGTCTAAATATTCCTGCTTGATTATTGTATGCCCAGTGACATATGTCTCAACCAGCAGGATTAGTGAGACAAAAGTAAAATAAAATGATAAAAGCATCAGTAAGTTTAGCATTTTGTTGTTTACATGTTTCCATGTGAAAGAGAATCAATTATGTACCTCTAAATTTGCATATAAATTAAACCCTAAATAGCTGCACATGCATGTGATGGAGATTACTGCTGTATAGAAAGAGTAGCTGTGCAAAGAAGGAAGCCCATGAAGGTACCTCCACTGATGGTAGCTTGTTCACAGACTGTCTTAGCTATGGATTACCTGTGAGGTAAGGCTTGGTTTCTTGTATGCATATATGAGCAGGATCTTGTGAAACCCAAGAGAAATTCAATTACTGCAAATGTCTCCAGGGAGAAAGACAGGAGAGAGCTGACAGCATCACTGCTGAGTAAGTAATATCTGTGCTTTGGTCCTAATTACAGACAGACCAGTAGCTAAAATGGCACAGGACACTCTGACTGTCCTAGTGTTTGTCCACGGGAGGTTTTTCATCTTGTGCCGAATTTCACAGCACTCCAACATTTGCAGAGGGCTGCTTTAAGGCCAGGTGAGTCCTTCCCTCACAAGAAGTACATAAAAACAGCAGACCTAGTGAAACGCCCACAAAGTGTAAAAAAATATGCCTAAATACAGTTTTGTATTCATCAGCCTTAAATGTGGGGTAATCATTAAGAGTGCCTGTTAAAGCTGTTTAGTGCAGAGTGGTCATGGTGTAAAGAAAAACAAAAACTCTCACAGTTTCTTCTTAGTAACTATGCCAACCAATACAAATTGATTCCGTATGTTGTATTTCCAAGCAACCATTTTCCTGGAAGGAAAAGAGCTGCTCCTTTGGGTCAAGTCACTAAATGTGCATTTCAAGGTAAATTACTACTGAATCATTGAAGAAAGTAACTAAAAGGGCTGAACATGGTATATCTGAGTGTAAAACTTTCCAGTACTCCTGAACAGTATCAATTCAAGTCATAGTCTATGCAGGACATATAAAAGCACCAACACGAGAGGGCAGTGCTCTGGAATCGCAGACCCCAAACACAATTTGGACTACGAACACTGAGACCAAGCAATATCTTTAACAGCAACATGTCAAAATATTCCAAGACTGTGAAGTACCATACATATCCTAGATAAAAGGTTTTTATTAATTCAGACAGAAGATTATTGCAACAATTTGACCACAGCATCAAACCAAGTTTAGCCGTGAGTGGTAAATGGCTAATAAGCTTTGTTTGGAAGTGATGTACCTTGGGCAATCTCCAGAAATATCTGGAAGAATACACAACCCCGCCATTATTTCTACCATTAATGGATATATAAACAGTCATAGGGCTTGCTTTCTGCTTTCCTAGGTGTCTGCATACTAACTCAGCCTAAGAGCCAGCTCAGTCTGCCTTACACCTTAAGACTTCACATAGACAGCATCAACATTATCTTCTCCAGACAAACAGCCACCATTGAAACATAATTGAATTCTAGTTACCTTCTTTTAAGAATATGTCTCACCGATGAGAATCCCAAGAGTATCTCCTTTAATATTTCTTTTTTCCCTTTTGAAGTACAAAAGGGATGTTCTCACATGAAGTGGTGTTCCAAGAAATTGCAGAATAAATAATGTGTGGGTTAGTGTTTTAGCTTGTGACCATCCCAGATTTGAGTGCTGAAGCCTTTGAGTCAGACATAAAACACCCTTGACATCAGCACTTCACTTTGATCCTCCACCCATCCGCTTGGCATGTGCAAGGCTCATTACAAGGCACCTAGTGTTCCTGGCTTTGGCGTGAGACCAAGCTGGTCTGTATTGACAAGGCTGACAGACTTTAGGACATGTAAAGAAACAGAGAGAGTGAGAATTAGCCTCCTAAACCTGAGGATCAGGATCACTTTCCCTTGTAACTTTACCAAGGTTAGAAAGGAGGCAGGTGAGGAAACAGGGAACTGAGCCCTGGCAGCATAGCACTGGTCAGCTGAGGGGAGAACATGGAAACAAGCAGCCTGCAGGGATTGTGGGGAGAAAATTAAACCTGTGCCTCTGCTGAAGGCAGAGTACATGAGAACCTGGAATTAAGTCAGTAACAGTCAGAAACGGTGCCAGGGTTTGGCTGGAAGCAGAACTGTGTTTCTCTTTCTGTTGCTGCTTGGTGCCAGTCTGGAAGTCTCCATCCTGTATACCAAATATCTGGTTGCAGCATCCTATCCCTCCATCTCTGATCCACCTCGCCTTGCCACCAGGATTAACTGAAATTTGTTTTGCTGTCTGCCTGCCCCTGAACAGAATTTTAATTCTGAGTGACACAGACCTTGCTTGCATAGGAGCTTCACAGACTTGATCCAGGCAGTGAATTCCTTCTTCAATTCTTTCTCCATCTTTTTGTGAGATAGAAGAAGTACACGAACACTAATAGAATAGCAATTATGTCAGTCTAGAATCCTACAGTTTGCTAAATCATACTATTCTCAGAATGGTTTGTAAACACTAGACTGTGTATTTAATAAAAATCAGCTGCTCATCTATAATATCTATTTGTCATAATAAAACACCCGTAGTTATTCTCTGTTAAAAGCTACAGGTTTTTCATTAGGAACAGACACTTTCCATATTTCTCATTGAAACTCTGGTATCTTCCACCTTTTTGGCACTAGTTTTCCTCTTTCATAATATCCTTGTATGATACGGCTAAAAAAAAAAGGTGGCTGAGTTTCAGCTTTTGAAGCACCAGTGGGCCATCTGCAATGAGATGATTACTTGTCCTGCTGGTTTCAGCTGGGGTGGAGTTAGTTTCCTTCCCAGTGGCTGGCATGGAGTTGCGTTTTGGATTTGTGCTAAACACAGGGTTGATAATACAGAGATGGTTTCGTTATTGCTGAGCAGAGTTCACACAGAGCCAAGGCCTTTTCTGCCTCTCGTACTGCCATGGTGGTGAGGGGGCCAGGGTTACATGGGAGGTTGGGAGGACACACAGCCAGGACAGGTGACCCCAGCTGACCAAAGGGATATTCCAAAGATACAACATCATGCGCAGTATTTAAAGTGGAGAGAAGAAGGCAAAAGGAGGGGACATTTGGAGTTTGTCTTCCCAAGTTACATGTGATGGGGCCTGACTGTCCTGAAGATGGCTGAACACCTGCCCAACCATGGGAAGTGGTGAATCAGTTCCTTGCTTTGCTTTCCTTGTGTGTGCAGCTTCTGTCTGCTCTGTCAAACTGTCTTTAGCTGTAACCACCAGTTTTCCAGCTTTTACCGCTCTGATTCTCTCCCCCACCCCACTGGTGGAGGACTGAGTGAGCAGCTGCGTGGGCCTTGGGTGCTGGTTGGGGGTAAACCACACCACCGGTCAAATAGTTGACAACTTGTCATGCTCCCCTGGGATTTTTATAAACATGAAGAAGGCAAAATAGTGACTTGAGAGAGTCAGAAATTGATCCAAACATTGAAACTTTTCCTATCCCAACACGTTGCAGAGAACTCTGAGCAATTTGTGGGGTATTTTTGGGAGGGTTTTTTTCCTTTGTATTTTTTGAAGACCAAGCTATAAACCTCAAAATAAGATTCTTCTCTGGATATGAGCCATGAGGAACCTCAGTCAGGATATTTGGCTCTAGGTTTTGGGTCATCCAATTACAGCATTCTTGACACTGTTCAAAGCAGCAGCATCTCCAAACCTCCCATTGAGAGTAATTTTCACAAGTGGGATAGGCACCTGCTTAGGAGATGTTGGTTACATCCACTGTGTCCAAAATTTTCCACTGCTAACAGTTTTTTATTATCTGCTAAGGAGTGATGTTGGCAGCATTTTCTTTTTATGTCACTGGAAGAGCAGTAGTAATGATTTAAAAGCCAGGAGCTTTGAATTATTGCTTAAGGTTCTTGATTAGGTAGGTACTGTATTCTCCTTACATTTGTCTACAAGAAAAGATGCATTTATGGGAAGTTTTCCAGATGTCTCTTCATTAAAGTGAAGAGGTCACATTTTATTTGCTGCTAAACAAAACAGTACATTACATTGCAGATTATTGTACCTAAGTGTGTGTGCTTGGATGATACTTCACAGAAAGCAAGTCAAGTACAGAACTATAATTTTTTTCTTCTTGAGAGCCATCTTGGCTCAGAAAATACCTTTTCTCTCCAAATGGTAAAGGTTTCATGAAACGCTTCTAATCCTGCCTTCTCTGTACCATAATTTTAGATGCTTTCTGTGGAATTTTTAAACATAAATCAAAGGAAAGCAGGAGAAATTTTGCCTAGCAAAGACCTGGAAACAAGTTTCTACTGAATTGGAGTTTTACAGGAGACATATTTCCTTTCGTAATGTTTGACTTTCACGTGAGTATCTGCCTCTTGAGCTTAACAGCTGCAGCTGTGTGTCCGGAATGCAGTTACAGAGTCTAAAATTGGTGCCTTAAAGACCGATTCACACTTCAGAAGTTAAAAAACTGAATTGTCTCCTTTGACACACAAAAAGGTTGTACATGGACCTCTCTCATACCATCTTTTAGGAATATTAGATGGTATAGCTTCACTTTGCGTAAATAATTAAAGATTACAGTATAAGTAGCAATCAGAAAAACTATTGAACTGCAGGAGGACTGGTACCTTGACCCAAAGGAACAGATGGAATAGCCTGATGGAACAGTAATTGTTTTGGTTTGAAAGTAAACCAGTGGGAGGATTTAATCCCACACAATTACCTTGAGAGAGACTTCAGGTCAGAGTTCAAATTTAATAGAAAGATCACAATAAATGCAATACTTAGGTGGGGTCTACCTTTCTCCAGACCTTCTCCCTGTCACGGCCTGTGCCCGACCACCTCGTAAGGTGCCTCGTCCTGGCCAGGGGCCGCAACCTTCCCACTGCCGGGCTGAACTAGGTGGATTGGTCTCCTAGTGCGAGAGGGTTGTCAGAGAGCACCAAGGTTCCGACAAACCCACTGGTGTCAAAGGCGCTGGAGAGAAGTGAGGCACAGGAGGGGCTCCTCGGGGAGAACAGGGTCCGGTTTATTCACCCCAGAGCGGGGTCAGGAGCAGGAACACAGGGTAAGGAAGGCAACAAGGAACGAAGGACGAAGAGCCAAGAACATGTGTACACAGGTTTATAAGGGGACTGAAAAGGGGAGGGGGTAAAGTCAAAATATCCAATAGCATGGAACTAAGTGGGTGGTACGTACATGAAATCATAGGGGAATAACCAACCCAGGGGTAACGGGGAGGAGAGAAGAGATTAACCAGGAACCAATGGGGGGTCTGACAGCAGTGAACTTTCTAGAGGGGTACCAAACTTGAAGAATTAGGGAGGGGAAGGACAAAACCAGTCAGGGAACAAAGATTAACATAATTCAAATATCTAGAGCAAGGCATGCTGGGGTGAACTAAAAGTGTCACCCTAACTGCAAAGTCAGGGGGATGCGGTGGTGTCCATCCACTGGATGTGGGAAGATGTTTCAGCCTGAGTTTCCTCAGGCAATCCAGCAGTGGCTTCAACCACCACCACATTTCTCTGGTCTCCTGAGCCTGGGATTCCTGGCGTTTGGCTATATCAGTGGAGGCTGAAGTAAAATGGGTGTTCAGTAACTCTGTCTTCTTTGCAAATTCTGCTTCTTTAAGTAGCAATAGTGTTCCTTTGGTTATGGGTGTATGTGAAGAAGCCCTTGCTTGTTCTCAAAAGCTGGAGAATACAGATCTTTCTCTTTGCAACAACTTTTGTGTAAGTTTCTCGGTTTCTCTTCATCTACCTCTGGCAAAACAACATGAAAGGAAATACACATGCTGGTTAATCAAAATACTTTTGCTTTTNGGGTACCAAACTTGAAGAATTAGGGAGGGGAAGGACAAAACCAGTCAGGGAACAAAGATTAACATAATTCAAATATCTAGAGCAAGGCATGCTGGGGTGAACTAAAAGTGTCACCCTAACTGCAAAGTCAGGGGGATGCGGTGGTGTCCATCCACTGGATGTGGAAAAATGTTTCAGCCTGAGTTTCCTCAGGCAATCCAGCAGTGGCTTCAACCACCACCACATTTCTCTGGTCTCCTGAGCCTGGGATTCCTGGCGTTTGGCTATATCAGTGGAGACTGAAGTAAAATGGGTGTTCAGTAACTGTCTTCTTTGCAAATTCTGCTTCTTTAAGTAGCAATAGTGTTCCTTTGGTTATGGGTGTATGTGAAGAAGCCCTTGCTTGTTCTCAAAAGCTGGAGAATACAGATCTTTCTCTTTGCAACAACTTTTGTGTAAGTTTCTCGGTTTCTCTTCATCTACCTCTGGCAAAACAACATGAAAGGAAATACACATGCTGGTTAATCAAAATACTTTTGCTTTTTAGTCTAGTCTTATGCGCCAAAAGTAAGAGAAAAGACTCGAGTGCTGGAGAGACTAAATTAAACATTCAAGCAATAACTTCTATGTCATGAATAACTACCTCAACCATATTGCATGTGGGATATTATTTAATTTAATTTATTTAATTTAATCAATTCAAGATGCAGCAATGCTTACGAGGCATGAATGAGATTTCCAGCTCAGGAGCACTGGAAAGTTCTAGCTCATGATAGGTTTGTATGTAGCTAACTAAAGAGATTTCTCTTTGGTCTTTGCTTTATTACCAATATCAGAGTCATGAGGTTCCTGTAATTCCACCCACTTACTAATAATTTTATTTAACCTGAAAATAACTGAATACGTAATGCAATTCATGACATTTTTTCCAGAGCTGTAATTGTTTTCTGAGGTGATTTTGGTGGCCACACAACCATAGCAAGTCAAGTGAAATGGTAGCAAGGTGCAGGATTGCTAGTGACACGGGTTTTGCTTCCAAAAGGGAGCCAACTGCCAGTCTTGTACTCTTGGGACTGCTAATGTGCAATTCAAGGCTAGCGCTGAGCTGCTTGGTATGATGGAAATTCAAAATCCTCTGAAAAATCAGTTATGAAATCATGTCTTTTGTGAGTTTGGGTACTTGGAGGACTTAAAATGTTATACTAGAGAGGACTTTAGACACTTTTTTCTTATAGAGATCTTCTCTTACGTATGCAACTGGAAGTTTTAGCAGCTACTAAGGTTCAGATTGCATCCAGGTAACTTCAATTCTGGGTTCCTGAAAATAACCACTACCTGTATCATGCACTACAGTTCTCATGCACCTAATCACAACACTCCTTGTTACTTCTCTCTTTTCCATTCTTTCCAGCATGCACCTTCCCCCATGTGTCAAGTTCACGCTACAGTCTCGTATTTCAATTACCCCAGTTTAAGGAAATGTCATGTTGTGTTGGAGCCTAAGAATAGAAGGTGCTCATCAGTCAACATTTTTATAGCGTGCTAATCATCACTGCAGTGTGCTGATTTGGTACTCTAGATTTTGACCACTGCCTTGGTCAATCACTGAGCAGTTCTATTCATCATCTACCTATTCTTATTGTTTCCATCATGGCCACCTAGATTAAAAAGAAGGGAAAGGAGGACAAAAATCCTCAAAATTTCTGTCTCCAGTGAAAAGTATTCTACACAACCTGAATTAATAAATGCAGAAAATAACCTATGCAAAAAAAGTACACGCATTCCCCTCAAAAAATCCAGTCTGGATTATGAATAAATATATAGTATGAATCGATGATGTAATCTGATTTTATAAAATAGAAGGTTTTTTTCTAAAAAAAAAAAATAAAAAGAGTCCCTACTTATTAGAAAGAATGGTTTTCTTTCTTCAAAGTCATAAATGGATGGAAAATTTATATTTTCTATGTATTGACATCCTGTACAGAAATGAACTTTGGATACAGAACTTTAGTTCTTATCCCCGCTCATTGTTACTGTGATAAGAACCAGCAGAGTTACTCTGATTATAACTTAAGTTATTGCCAGTGTCAAAGAACACCCACTCATATTATAAAAAACAATTTTATAAATACATTGGACAAAAGCATTGAGATTCTGATACACCAATGCTCTCACATTCTTTTGTGAATATCTCACCTACTTTTGACAAGAAGTAGTAAGTATGTTTAATAAATAAGTACATATCAGGCAAGAATATATAGATCTATGTATATGTATAAAGTGTATGTGGGGTGACCACACATTCAGAAACTGCGTTCCACCCCATTTCTCCATAGTTACAAGCTCCCACAAAGCACCATTTTTCCTAGTTAACCTTGGTTTCATAGCTGCACTGAGGAGATCTGATGTTCATGCCACATGGGAAGACTTACCCTTCTTTAGTGAATCTTGCTCTATCTTATCAGACTGTGTCATGATTACCAGGAGCATCTGGAAACAGGGCCATTTTCCTCCCTAATGGATTGCTGCCAGGAAATTGGTTCATTATTACTGGCCTCTACATCCCAGCCACATTTGATAGAAAAAAACTTGTTTGCATTCCAACAAGAAATAGAGTTGATCAGATTTCAGAGAATTTGCTCACTTCTGAGAAAAATACTTGTCATACAATGCAGAACATTTTTTGGCATCTTTGGCCATAGCCCAAGTGTATCCCAGTCCTGAGTTAGCTGTCTTAGCAGCCTTGAGGGTGAGTCTGCCCAAACCAAAGTTGTGTCCATAAAGTCAAGAATACTGTCCTGCAGGACAACGTCCTTTTGCGTAAGGAAAATTCCATATTTTTAAATGAATGAGGGAAAATTCACAAATTAAAGTATATCTATTGTGAAGAGGCGTGGATTTCTGTCCAATATTTACTTCAAAAATATGGAAAAAGGAAGACAATTACATTAGTGAGGAAAATAAAAGGAAAAAATCAGAACACAACCTGATCAGGCCTAGTGGTATTATGAAACATAAAACATTTTACCCCATTCACCAAATCATAATACAAGTCTAGTTTGAAAGGGATGTCTAGATGTGATAGTTCATGTCTTGCCTGAGGCTGGGATAATTTGAAAGTACAATGAGGTTCCTCAGGACCTTGTTCATCCAAGTACTGAAGCTCTTCATGGGCAGAGATTCCTACGAGGCACTCAGCATTCTAGTTCACTTTTTCTTTTTCCTTATAAAAAGATATTCACTGAAATACTCTGGTATTGAGCTTCTCCTAATTATTTTTTTTCAAAAGCTTTCATTTTAAATTTGCTTCAGAGGCCTCACAAATGTAAGCTGTTCATTTTGTGTCTATGAAACTTAGTGGTGTAGAAGTCTGTCAACTGACCACACATTCTACCTCATCATCAGCCAGGGTGTGTAACCCCTGGCCTTGGCTTGGTAGCTCATCCCAGTTTTTAAACAGTTCTTTTTCCCAAGGGACAGGGGTCAAAAAGAACCATTTTTAATGTCAAGGAAAAGTGTTCCAAACAGGAATAATTATAATCCTCCTTGAAGAAGAATAAAATGTGAAATCCGTCCTCATTCTGCAAATATTACTGTGCTGAAATCTTGACAAAAAACTTCCACTACTTTTTGTAAGGTAGCTCTCAATTAAGTAATTTCATGTCTTTCTCCACCTCAGTGTGCTAGTAGGTGTTTGCAAAACCCAGGTATTTGTACTGAAGATTGCTAAAGCTCCTTTTTCCTTGGTGTCTGGAGCTGGGGAAGACAGGTAGGAAGAGGAACACTGAGGGGCTGTGCCCAAGAGAGGCACCACAATTCTAGGCCTAAAGGAAGCCCAGTACAAAAGCAGTGTCAGTGAGAAGAAACTGGATGTTCTTCCAGGATTTCTGGGCACATCACAGAGGTGCTGCTACTGCTCTGGGACATTAGAAACCTAAAAATGTTGTAGGGGCACTCAGTGACATTTGAAAACAAGAAGGGGATGGCACAAACTGTCCTCGTGTTCCCCACAAGCTGTGACAGCTGTGCCATTTCCCAGGATGCCACGGAGCTGTAACAGAAGAATGCAGCACGATGCTGCTCTGCGTTGCTGATTTATATTCTAGAATGAAATATTTTAATCAAATTATTGTGAAATTAAAATATGATAATTTTCAGTAAACAGAGTAATTGGACATTAGAGGAGGAAAATGAACTGTGACTGGGGCAGCAGTTTAGTACTGCAGGAAAATTGCAGTAGGCCTAATGAGGTGCTAAAAAGGAAAGTGAAAGCAATCTCAGCTAGATAGTGGATTTAAAAACCCAGTTGCTTGAGGGCTTTCATGTAAAATGTATCAACCTCATTTTTATCTACAGCACTTTATCTATTATTGTCAACCACTGTCATGACAGTGTGAGCTTCACTAAATGAGCACAAAGACAAGGGGAAGTCAAAGTTAGTTTAAAATGCAGTATTTTAAAAAATTAAAATCTTATTTAAACCCTGGTCAAGTATAGACTCTGTTTTACTGTATTAGTTCTGAAAGTAACATGAAAAATTGAAATAAACTTTGAAAGGCCCTGCTATTTCATAAACAAAATATGTACATACAGGGTGTCTTCTAACAGGGCTGTTTAACCCAGAGATATGCATAATACTAAATATTCACCAAAATAAATGCATTTGTACACTGCCTGGCATAATATATAGGGCATTTATGCAGAGCACTGGCTTAAATGCTTTAAGGCATCCTAGTTTTCAGCATTTAGCTCCACTCCATATATAATTTCTTTCTCTATATCTGCATTGTTATCTGTTGGCTGATTTTGAAACAGGCTTTCTCAAACAATTATATTCATGGGTCCAGTGTGATCACTGAAATCATGCTACACTTATGAACAAGCAAAGCACATATGTATATATTTAATTATGCCTGTGCAAAGAGAGTCGCTGAGGTCCTGTGTGGCTAAAGCTGGACACAGTCAGCAGTGTTTGAAAGGGTCTTTCCAAACTTTTGTTACTCCTGTTTGAGAGGATGTATGACAGTCAAGAGAATGAGGGAGGTTGATGGTCTAGGACTCAGAAAAAGGAATTTTGAGGAAGGGGGGTTGTCTACGAATAGAAAGTGAGATGAGAGGTGTATTATACTCGTTTACTATATTTGGAAAAAAAATAAAATCAAGGATGTGTCTGCACATTTTTCACCCTCTGTGTGTGGGACATTCCCTGTAAAAAAGACTTTTTTTATTAAAAAGAGGTGCCAGTGAACTGTTGCTGCATTGTAAAGCCAGAGCAAGTCTGCCAGAGTAAGTATCACATGTGAACCAACCAAGGGAAGAAGTGAGTGAGCTTGGAAAGAAGATTGTAGAGTAAGCAAGAAATCATCTCAAATGTCTTTCCCGCCAGAGACTACCTAACCTTCAGGCAGACAGAGCTGCAGTGCTGGTGAGTACCAGCCTGCCGGTGGCCACCCCTGGCTCAGCATCAGGCGGCACAGGCTGCTGCTGGTGCTGCTGCTGCTGGTGCTGCTGCTGCTGCTGCTGCTGCACGGCGGTGCGAGCCTGACATCTACCGTGCGCTGTGGCAAGGGAGGCAGCGCTGCGGCAGCGCTGCTGCAGCCCAGAGCCCCTCCAGAAACACTGCTCTTAGAAATTGATACAGCTGTTCCCCTTTCTCTGAACCCTTTTTTCACTGCAACGTCTGAACCAGGAAGTATTTCTCAGGCGAACTATACACCCATACTGGAGGATTTATAATCATTTCAGACTTTATCATGAGGAACTCCCAAACTAAACATAACCTCCAGCTTGTAATTAAAAAACCCAACTCAGCGAAATGAACAACAACAAAAATGTTTCTTTCAGTCTGCATAAAAGCTACTACACCTATGAGGGTACAGTGATCTAGGGGGTCCCTAGGCCCTGCGGCCTAAAGATTAAGTCAAATGAAGAGCAGCTGGGGGAGCTGGGGGTGTTTATCCTGGAGAAAAGGAGGCTCAGGGGTGACCTTATCACTCTCTACAACTGCCTGAAAGGAGACTGTAGCCAGGTGGGGGCTGGCCTCTTCTCCCAGGCAACCAGTGACACGACAAGAGGACATAGCCTCAAGCTGCGAGAGGGGAGGTTCAGCTTGGTCTTCAGGAAGATTTTCTTTTCTGAAAGTCTTGTAAAGCATTGGAATGGACTGCCCATGGAAGTGGTGGAGTCACCATCCCTGGATATATTTGAGGAAAGACTAGATGTGGCACTAAGTGCTACGTTTTAGTTGACAAGTTGACGATAATTCAGAGGTGGGACTCATTGATCTTTGAGGTCTTTTTCAGCCTTAATGCTTCTGTGATTCTAAGACCCTAAGGAGCTGGTTCTGGACTCTCCCTGACCCAAGTGCTCTCCACTGGCTGGAGACCTAGAACTAGCTAAGCAGAAACACCATACACTGGATTTTAGACATCAGTGAAGCTACTTGAACCCAGCTGGGGGTTTGGAAAATGCTACTAATTCTCTGTCACGCCTTCAGTAGAAAGATGCTCAAATATGTTAAAAAATTTAGGTCAAAGTGTCCAGCTCACTTCTAAAAATAAACTGTAAGATAAAATTTACGAAGTCAAAGGCAGAACTTAAAAAGCCTCCAGGCACACCAAGGTACACAGTGGGTTCAAGAGAGGGAAGTCAGACTTGGATCCTAACTTCTTTTGAATTTCTTTTAATTGTTTTTATTTATGCTATTAAGGTGTCTAGTTGAAAGCCTTACCTTCTTGATTACTTAGCTGAGCATCCAACTCTCACTTGGAATTCAGCGTGATTCCTACCTGCAAACAGCACCTCCAGATGCTGACTCATTCCCTTAAATGCGTGTAGCTTAGGATGGGCTAAATTATTCTATAGAGATTCTTACCTTTTTACCCTGACAGAAGAAAGTAGGTAATTACTTAAACTCTTAACATGCCACTCACATTAAATGACCTTATATAATTACCCCACACCCCCAAAAATTGCCTCAGGAATCATACTAAACTAAAAATTAATCCGATTACTCATTACCAGAAGAGGAATTCTTGAATTAGATGATTTCCTGGATGTCCTCAGGAGGTATAGAGATTATGACAGGCCCTAAGAAAGAACTGTCTTCAGGGAGATATTTTTCTGAAAAGGCAGAACAGATCCAAATGCAAAAGACAAAAAGAGAAAATTCTATAAATTACTTAGATTTTATTATCACAAAAAATTAAAAATTCTATGATCACCACAGAGTTGTGTGGTCTGTGTGCATGACTCTGCACAGCCTCAGTCTTCAGGCTCATCTCCCATGCTGAGGCAAAGAAAGGCAAAAAGCAAGGATGACAGGCAGGGGTTTTGTTCTGCCTGCTGGGACAAAGAAGAGTAAAACACTGAAAATTTTGCGCAATTTATGTTAAAATTTTAGCAGAGCAGAATAACAAGTTGATATGTACATTGACGCATTGCTTTTTAAAAGGTGTCTCAAAATACTATTCCTCAGACCTAATCCAGACTACAGGACAGCACCTGGTGCCATTAATCAGTTCTGCTATTTTCATAGCTGGCACTAGGAGTAACCTTGAATAGGTCACAGTTCCACCGACTGATATGTTATGGCAAAGTCTTAATGATTCAGTTGAATAATTGTAAATTAATTTTTCCTTTTTGCCCCATCCTCTGATTCAGTTTCCCACTTTCTGGTAACTGTCTTACACTTTTATCTCGATCAATAATGTTGTGAGTAGTCAGAGCACCTGACAGATGACAACATCTTTGTTATTTAAGGAGGTCTCTTATGACATGGGACCATCTACTAAGGGCATTTTCTGAAAAAA
>VZTG01001558.1:579705-606827 GCA_013397845.1 Melanocharis versteri
AAAAAAAAAAAAGCTTTTACTTTATAATATACTGCAGATGCAGATGGAAAGTGATGTATTATGTGAAGTACTAAACAAAGAAATAAATAACCAGCTATAGGAGTATTTTTTTCCTTCCTGTCACAAAGCAATCTAAATTTTAGTATTTATTCTAGAAATGTCCTAGCCTTTTAGAGGAAAATTATGCATTAAATAATGCAATTAAAACTGAAATAAAAGATTTAAATGCAGCCTCTAGAGGCATCAAATGGCACCACACTGTCTCACTCTTTACTGCCTCTTAAAATGATTGCTCAATTTATAGGAAAATCTTTCCATCCTTGCTCTTAGAATCCTCTGGTTTTGATGGCACTAACCATAATTCAGTTTCTCTACTCCGTGCGAACATGTCAACATTTCCTTCGTGCTCCAAAATGAACAAACAACCCCATGACCAAGTACAATGTTATTCTTTATGCATGAAGGAGAGCCTTAAGCCCTGATGTCTTGGCTGGTTTGCACCACCTTTTCCTCAGAAGACACTCTTATATCCCTCCTAAGACTTTCAGTTAGTAGTTTTGTCATTGGCAGCCTTGGGAATGACTTTTTTAAAATTACTGATGACACCACTATGAAGTGAGGAATATTTGGGAGTGGTGGATGCCATCTTCCAAACTGCTATGAATGTAACATCTCCAACACTCTAAAGTGATAAGGGTGAAAAAGACACACACATTTGTAGTGGTGTGACATCTTGCAAAGAGCCTAAACTACTCCCTTTTTTCTCCTCCCTCACACTAAATTGCTAGAGTTTTAACAACAGACATGTAACACCCAGAAACACAAGTAAAATAAATGAACATGCTTTTCTGAATTAACTTGTCAAAAACCATGGTTTCCACAACCAGTTTCATTTGGGAAGGGTAATTCATGGCAAAAGAGGAAGGAATTGGGTCAATTTTCAGTTCACACAACTTAATAGTTTATACTTATCTTCTGGCACATCAGGGCCATAAATAACTTCACTAAAGTCTCTCTGACGGTGGTAAACTACATGGCATAATCACAGAAATTGATTTTCTTGACAAGAACAGAGATCAATCTATGGAAACTTCTCTTTGTGGCTGTGAGCAAAGAAGGGATATCATGACATCAGAATAATTTTAGACAATGCATTGGCAGTGCAGAAAACACTCTTTGTGAGGATGACAAATATGTGACTGCTAGCTTAAGTAGCTGAAATATCACAGAGTAATGTCAGGATTTGTTATCACACTGTAACTGTGGTGCTGAGTTTCTAAGAAACCATCTCACAAAATCTCAGTGGTAAGTTTATGAAAACGAGCGAACTAAAAAGACCCCCTCAGCAGAGATTTTCAGAGCTTGTTACACAGAAGGTCCAAAATTAATGCCGTGAATATCATCAACATTTGAAGTAGCCCACAGAGTTAGATTTTGCCAGTTTCCTACAGAAGTGATTGACATATTATTACTCAAAGACTTGCCAACCAAGGGTATGCCAAAGAGGGCACTCCGTGAACATGATCGTACTCAGCAAGTCCTGACTTGCCTCAGCCAGCAAAGTTTCTGTTTGCATGACCTGCTTTAAGTGATCCAGAAACCTTCTTTATGTAGATGTTTTCTGGTAGCAATAGTTCACTGCAGCTTTGGTCAGGTTCCAGTTCAATGACCATTCAGAGCAGTGCAACCTTCCAAAATGTTTAGGTGTTCAAGAAAATGTCAGGCTTGGTAGACAGTAACAGAGCATGTGTTAACAAAAAACATTGTGACAAAAGCATCTGTAAAAATAATAAAAAAAATTCTATCAGTTACAAACTTCAGAACATCTGTGTGCCAAATAACCACTACTGGCTTGTGGCACTCACCCATTACAGGCCTGTGGAACCAAAGCAGCTGAAAACAAGAATCTGGAAGTCACTACAGACACATCTAGATTTGTTGTGTGAGTGGTGTTGACAGAACATAAGAATGGGAAACCTGATTTATAGAGCATGGACTACTCTGCAAAGGTAAGTAAGCAGAGCCAGAGATAAGATGCTTTGTAAATGCTTTATCAAAGAGTGTATG
Source organism: Melanocharis versteri (assembly GCA_013397845.1). NCBI lineage: Eukaryota > Metazoa > Chordata > Aves > Passeriformes > Melanocharitidae > Melanocharis > Melanocharis versteri. Next base: position 581,773 of record VZTG01001558.1, read on the forward strand.
TATAAAAACAAAAGCAGCTCATATTGTCTTTGATGGTAGAATTTGATGATTTCTGAAGAAATGGGATGTTTTACAATGACTCATATCATAACAATGAATCACAATATATCAGCAGCTGTTTAGTTGGCAGAATTATGCTTGCTTGCCTTAGATGTATATTAAATATACAGATGTAAACTGCCAGATAGGAATAATGGAGAAGACAGGACAACCTACAGGACTGAGTTGTTTAGTTTTATGAAGAGGCTTTTTCTTACCCTGAGGGACTAAAACCATAGTGCGTGGGGATTTAGTGGGCCACGTGGAAGAAAAAAATCTGTAGTATTTGCAGCTGAGGTGCACACAGGAAATGGCATTACAGAATACAGTCAGCACTGAGACATTATTATCAGCATTTCCCTTCTACTGTCAATTTTCCTGCAGAAATGTTGCATTGGTCCTTTCAGAAGATCTTGAAGCATCTCAGCTAAATTGAAATACAAAAATATAAAGAAGGGAGAAATGCTACAGTATTTATACAAGCAAACTCTTTTGACAATTGAAACATATCCAGGTAGTTTAGATATGAATGCAGGTAATCAGTACTAATATGGAAAAAAAGAATTTGAAACAATGTTTCTAAAGTATGAGATTTTCTGGGATTATGATCAGAACTATCCACTTTTCTCTAAAGAAAATTCAACTGTTCTGAAAAGACATAGAAATGACACTGAGACAGGCATTTTCCAGGATTTTAGACTGTGCAGCAATTTAGTAGCTGAAGTGCTAGCAGTCATGGTAATACTTAGGGCAACCTCTTGGGGCTTCACGGGTAAATCCAGTATCACTACTGAAGTCATCACCAACTGCAAAGCTTATTGTTTTAGAATTCCAGTGGTCTAGTAGGAAATTTGTAGTGTAATACTTGACTGTTTATTGGACACTATTCAGGGTCTGCCTTATGTGAGCTGAAGTTGATAGGTATCATTACACCAATCCTTTAAGTGATTGTCCCTTACAAAAGCAAAGGAAGACACATACTCTAATATTAGAGATCTCCATTTCTGTTCTGGGTTATCAGAGCTATTTGTTATTTTGTCACTGTGTGTTTTGGTGGGTGTTTTTAAAATCCTCAAGGCAGAAGTGTGTTCTGAGGAGAATCGGGAAGCCATGATACTATTTGTACTACTATAGGCATTACTTGATACTTAAGTATTTGTGTTCTTGGCTTTAAGATCTACTTCTGACATGTAAGTGCATTACAAATATTTTATTGTTATTGCTGTTATTATTCCTGCTGTTTCATCTCTCAACAACTACCTTATTGTGCTAGCTACCACACAAACAATTCAAGTCATCACCAAACTCCTTCTGCAAAGGCAGGGACTTGGCAGCTACCAGCATACTGCAGGTCCTCCTGCCAGGCAAAACCTTAGGGAGTGCTTGGGGCACTTCAGCTGAGGCTACAGAGATCAGATGCACACTGCCATCTTAATCCTTAATATTTTCCGTGTTTTAACAGAGAATGTCTAGTCCTTTTTTAATGTGTCTCAGGTGTTTGGCAGTAGCTGAGCAACAGCTGCTTAGGAGCATTCACAATATTTTCCATTGTTTTGACTGGACAGAGTTGTGAAATCGCCCTGCTGTTTCATATTCTCTCAGTGTATGTATTATGAAAACCCAGGAACACTCTGCTGATTTAGACATTTCATTTTGGTCTGCTGAGATCCAGTTTCTGTATGTTCATGCTGAGATTTAGAATCAGGGTTTTTTTTCAATTTATAATGATCTCTGTTTCATGTTTTCTGTTCTTTTAAAATAGGGATTTTCACTCTTCCTCTAATATTGGCTTAAAATCCTGAACCACTTTCCTGATCACTTGCAAACTCTTCATCTATATTCTTATCTTCAAGTGCAACTGAGACATACTCTATATAATTGATATTAAATTAAAGTCTGTATTTCCCTCTATCATCTCATGATTAAATGTGAATGTGGGATTAGTGTCTTTAGAAGACATGCGAGCTTGCCCTTTCAAAACAATTATTTGATAAGGCATATCAAAGCCTGCTTTATTTTTACACAATGCTGAAAACAAGTACCACGTTCTGTGTGCCTGAGCAGAAGGACTGGAATTTTGTCATATACACAGCGCCACGTTTGTGTACACTTCTACATTTACAGCTTCCTTAAGAATACCATGATGGTATCTTTACTTGGTGAAGTCATATTTTGTTTTGAGATTTAGGAAAGTACAGAGCAGGGAAGACAGGGAAAGAGAAATAAAATAAAGGGAAAGGAGTAAATTAGAGTAGATGAAAGGATGCAGGAAGATATCAAAGCTGGATTGGAATCAGTCAGAATCTTGCTTTCTATTAGCAACATTAGACCTGGAACGTGAATTAAAAGGCAGGAACTGGAAACTGGTTATTTCATTGTAAAAAGATAATTATAAAAAATACGAACAAAGGAATTGCATTCATATGGTCGCCAAGAAGCTTGCTCCTAATGGATGCACACCTGATATATCAACATGATACTTCAGGAATTCATTTCCTCTGAAATATACTATCTGTTTTCTTTTTATTTTGCAATTTAAAACCAAATGAAATTTTGAGCCAACATATAAAATAATTGTTTTCAAAGTGTGCACACGACCTTGCATTTCTAGTAAAGCCAGATCAATTTATCGAGGCAGCAACTACCTGCTTCCTTCATTTACCTCTCAGGTTTCCCTATCTACATTCCATTCAAAAACTATGTAACAATTAAAATATAGGCTTATAAATACAAGCACAACTATTAAATTATTCCTTTTTTATACTCAACAGAAAAACTTAAATATATAATGGGCATTGAAAATATTTCTTCCTGCCACGACTCAAATATGAAAGGAAAATAATTGTAAAGACTGATATCACCAGAGTTAGATGCATTTCAAAGCAGATGCAGAGCTTGGTAAGAAAAATGTGATGGGACACAAGTCCATGTTTTTCTCAGTAGATTGTCTACAGCAAAGCCTGGTAGCACCTATATAGAAAAGGGATTTGTGATTCTTTCCTGATTTATCCCCACTGGCTTCTGGCTATAATGACAATGATCTGATGAACTACAGATTGAAGCAGGATCATCATATCATTTGATGGATTCACCCTCTCTTAACTTATCTAATCTTATTTATTTTTTTAGCCTCTACAACATCCTGTGGCAATGCATTTCATAATGTCATTGTGAGTCATGAAGAAAGCACCTCATTTTTTATGTTTGATTTTGTATACTTTATTGTGTGCCTTGCAGTGCTTGTTTTGTAATAGTGATGAATCATTTGTATTCACCTTCTCTATGGTGCCAACTTTACACAGCTTTTGTCCTTAGGGACAGTTTTTCCACAAGCTGAGGAGTTAAAGCCTGTTTCTCGTGTGGAGCATCTAGCCACATATCCACCCTCCTGCAATATCTAGTTATAATAATATATATTTTTATATTATACAATATGTAGAACTCAGTATCTGAACAGTATACAGACCACAGGTTTCAGTCTGAAATTCCTTCCTAGTAATTCCTAAAATTTAATCTATTTTCTGGACCCTAAATACAGACCTCATATTCTCAAAGGACTATTCAGAATTACCCACAGTTTCTTTCTTGTTGGAAATAATTTGCAAATAATGGCTTATTTTCTCACCTCTTTATTCATCTTTGGGGAAAACCTCGTCTCATTAAAAGCAAATTCTCTTGAGAAAAACAAATTAAGTTACTTTTATACAATTTGTTACCTTTGGGAATTAGACTCATATGGGAATATGTATGGGAATATTTTCATTAATTTTGGTATTCCTGTACTTGCAGTCCCCCTAAAGATTCCGCTTTATAGTAAATGGACTTGGAACAGCCCTAGTAGAAAAGTTCTTGTACATTTGAATAGTTATCCGTTACTTCTAGGCAGTTGTCTGTGGTAGTAAATTTGTGAGATAGCAATTTTACCACTTGTGTAACCAGATGACAAGGAAAGTGAAAGGCTAATGAAGAGTTTTATATAATTAATATGAAGAATACTATGAAGAATAGACATACCCATCTTATCTCAGTTCCTGCACAGCACAACTCATTATGTTTCCCCTTGTAAGTCTTTTCGGCCTTATAGATGTCTTTTAGGAAAGCATATATTCTTTGGATGAAAACTACAGATAACTTCACCCCATTCCTATTGGTTACATCTGCTAAAAAATTGAGTGTAGTTTTGTATCCTGTTCATTTTCTAGGGGTAAAATTGTCTTGATCTTTTTCTGCCAGACTCTTCAGTTGTTCTTCAGCAGATCTACTTCCATTTCCACCAAAATATCACAAACACTGCACAGAATGGGAAATAAGAGCTATTTAGACCATTACAACCAGACATGACTTGTTTTTCCCTGGAAGGATTACTTGTCCAATTACTGCTTTCAAACACATTGCAGCTGATGTTATGGAACCATGTAGAGTTAGCAACGACATATTGGAAAAGCCTTTAAAAATCAGCACAGATTTCAAAATGGAACCATGCAGGAAACAGTGGTAAGCATGTCTACTGGAAGAAAAGGGACCAGGCTTTAAAACCTATTACAAGAATTACTAGTTTTATTCCTAAAGAAATTTACAAAACTAGCTTTATCTCACTGCAATTTATCTCCTAACTAATTTAGTCAATTCTGTAAATAGAGTTGGCCTCTCTCTGCAATACACCAGAAGAAATTTTGCCCAACACCAGTGATTCCAAATTGATTTTTGTTAAAATAGTTCTCACTTACACCACATATTTTTCATGCTGTCACATGCAGACCAGGTACAGGAGAGAGGGTGGAATACAAAACAACACATGAATGACTATGGAAGAGGAGAAAACAGAGACTCAGATCCTAAGACACTAACCTTGGAGATATTTTTCTTTTAATATGTGTTGAAATAAGCTTCAGTGAAAAAAACCAGCTGTAAACTCAGACTGGTTTTTTTTCCCCATAAAAACAAAATATCTTTAAAATACGCGGTTCGTAGTAGAAAAAGAAATGTGTTTGTGTAGGCTAGAAGTATGCTTAAAAATGAATGAAACACAAATGAAATTAACCCGTGAAGAGTTTGGTGGTGGTACATTATATTAACTTATACTACTATTTGGGGCAGAAAAAGCAAAGAAAAGGTGACTTTGGGTGGCATGAAAACGTGGTATATGAACTGGTTTATGAAGACTGTGGTATAATTGATCCTCAGAAGACCTGAGCAGTGCAGAAAGGGAAAAATAAAACAAACACTCTGAGTGCACTATTCATCAGGTATGAATCACCAGAGGCACAAGTTTACACTACATGAGTATTGGCTATACAGGTGGCAGTAACAGACTTACTACAGTGCTTGGATGTCCTCACAAAGGTTTCAGCTGCACTGTAGATGGTCACATTGGGTCCAACCATTTTTACGGGCACCTACCAAACTCAAGAATAGTTTCTGGTTCAAAGCCTGACTTTGTACTCAGCACTAAGCTCTTTGAGAAGAAACGTCTTCTTTCCTAGAGTGAAACAAAAGCATTACAAAACTACTACCAGAGTGGAAAATCTGACACAAAAAACTCTGAAATATAACATTAGATGTGAGCATTTCAATGACCCTCAAGGGTAGCTCAATGTGCTGTAGTACAATTCTAGGACACTGACCATCTGCATCCTGAGATCCTCCCCAGTTCCTATTTTCCTAATGCCCTGACAGTCCCAGGAAACCTTGAGTATCCTTGGAAGCAGAGGTCCCTAACACTGCTGGGGACTGGCTGACTGCCCAGCAGACAGAAATTTGGGAACATTGCCTCCTCAACTATGCATTGGCAGTGCTTCTGCTTGTCTCTATTTAATATTAATTCACAGAAGACAATACGTAGAAACATAGAACCATAGAATTGAATTGCCATGGGCAGGGACACCTTCCACTAGACCAGGTTGCCCAAAGCCCCTCCAACCTGGACTTGTACACTTCCATGGACGGGTCATCCGGAAGCATTCTTAAACTTTATTGAATTGCCACTTCCCAATAAAATTGCTTTTTCTTCCAAATATTCCTGTGCAGTCTTGTTTCTGGGGCAATATCACGATAAATCAAAATCAGATATCATGATGTACATCAGCATCTAACTGGCTGCAGCTGTCCATGTTCATGCCCAGAAATGATTAAAGTTTAGAAATCCAGTTCTCCTGGAAATCAACATGCTGAAGAAGTAAAAATGTTACAGAAGTACTGTAAGCAAAAAGGGTTTAAAAATGGAATCTAAGGTTCCCAGACAACAAATGCTTATGAAAACTTCACCCTCAATCTTTGGACAGACTGCAGATCTCTTCTTGCTAAAGAAGTAGTTGGAAGGAGTCTAACACTGGACATGGATATTCAGGCAGTGCATGAGCTCGCTGTGCCGCCGACAGGAGGACGCCCTTTTGATGTATAAGCTAAGCTGAAAAACAAGTCCAAGAAATGCCCTCTTCCTGTGTCTGCACGCCTTCCATTAGGGTGTCCTGCTGCTTCTGAGCACAATTTTCAAGATAAAATGTTGTCATCTCCATTTCACTCTATCTGCATAACCAGAGAAGGTGTTTTGCAAGGACTTCCAAGTAGTGTGATATACTGCCATTAATTGCCCCTCCCACAGAGCCAACTGCTAGGCAGCTAAGCCAGCTCCCAGGGGGGCAGCACCTACCCACAACACATGGCACACCCTGACATTTTGGCTCTTTTTCTGAGGAAATGGTTCCTTTCAGTCATTATCAGAAAGAAAGAAGCAAAGGACAAACCTTGCTAGTTTTTCTGTTTCTTTCCCTTACTTTTCTGTGAATTCAATATCTTATTTAGGAATAAGTAATAAATGAGAACTGATGACCTTAGTATCTATTCAAAGACTATTTAAATACATTACATTAATGAAGGACATTAATTTGCTGCGATGTGCCAGAAAAGTCTGTTCTGCTGCATGAACCTGCATTGTATCTTTTCATAAATGGTAGGGAGCTCTGGCCCAAATGCCTGTGCCCCAGTGGAGAACTCTGAAGTTCCCTTGCTGCTCAATCTGGAGGCAGGAGAACACACTGGAGTTTTCCTAGGCTACACAATTATGTAGTTTAATTGTTCAGTGCCAGCATACAGAAATCTCTGACACAACTTAAACATTATTGTGTCGGACATGCAGATGCCCAGAATCACAAGCTGGCCACTGCATGCTCTTTTTGTGTCCCTTCTACTGCTACCTCCACCTTTGCATTAATCACATTTTTTGCCTGGATGTACTGTCTTTCTGTGGAACAGCATGTATGCTGGAACCTTCACAAGAGAGGAAATTTTACTGCTCTCTGCCTCAGTTACCCTTTCTGAAAGACACAATCATAGTTTCCTTAGAAGTACGGTAAGCAAATTTTATGGTAGTCGATACATTCCTTGCTATGAGATGTAAGGAAAAGAAATATCCATTCATGAACAAGACATTACGGCCAATCAAAGCATTGCCACAATGAAGGCATCCTAGGAGGCAGCAAGCATTTCTAATTAAAAAAGATGAGAAACAAATATATGTCACAGATTTTCCTCACCTATTTATACAATATATTTAACGTACCACTGTCATTGTGTTTGGAAATGATTTAGTTTTATTACCACCAATCCAACAAGAACACCTGGCCTAATCAGTGTCCTTGGAAATATGCAGAAGGATGTATGTGGTCCCTGTAAAAGCTCCAGACAAGCAAATGTTTAAAATGAACAGGTATATCTACTCTTATGCCTTGGATAATGGCTTCCAGCAGCTGAAGATAATTTTTGGGTTTATTCACTTTTGCTATCAGTCTAGCTTTCCCATCCTTTTATATATGTATCATTTCATCTATGTACCTGTGAAGAGAAAAAACAATAAATCAGAGGAAACACAAGGATACGACCATCTAGAGAGTGCTTGGGAGTGGCTGTCTTGTATATCACCACTTTTTAGTTACCTTGTGAGATGTTAGTACATTTTGGCAAGTCAAGTTTGCTAAATGCATCTCATGTGTACTTCTCATGCTGACAGCAGGGCCAGTCTTTCCATGGCAAAAACCTTTGCTCGTCTTTGCCAGGATTTAGTATATACACATGTGTATCCATTTAACAGTTGCTGGCATGCCAATGTACATCTTTATATTTTAAAGAACATTGCTAGTGTTCTTTCCAAGTAAAATAAAATTTAAAAAAATCTTATGAAATAATCATTCTTCTAAAGTGTAAATAATATAAAATACAAATGTGCAAATTATAGGCCATGTTGTGAACCTCAACTGGTATATTTCTGCTGTCCTATTCTAGACAACATCTTGGTGAAAAGAAAACCCTTATTCTCACACCGAAAGAACACAGAAAGAAAACCATATCATATTCCAAGAGAATCAAATCTCCCAAGTCTCATGTTGAAGGAATATGTAGAAACATTACACATTTTTGGACTGCACATTTCACAGACAAAAGAAGTAAATATTCAGCTATTCACAGAAATAAATTATTTTATCCTGTTCCAGACAAGAAGATGTATTGATGTATCGGGTGTGCCTGGCTAGGTTTCAGCAGTGAGGGGTCTCCAGGGGTGGCTTCTGTGAGAAGCTGCCAGAAGCTTACTCCATGTCCAACAGAGCCAATCCTAGATGATTCCAAGATGGAATTGATGCTGGCCAAGGCCAAGCACATCAGGAATTACAGTAATGCCTCTGTGATAACATATTACGAGAAGGTAAAATAGTTGTTGCACAGTTGTAACTGTGGCCAGAGAAGAGAGGGATCAAAATATGTGAGAGGAACAGCTCTGCAGACACTCAGATCAGTGCAGAAGGAGAGACAGGACGTGCTCCAGGTGCCAGAGCTGAGATTCCTCTGCAGCCTGTAGTGCAGACCATGGTGAGGCAGCTGTGCCCCTGCAGCCCATTGGAGTCCATGGAGGAGCAAAGATCTACCTGCCCCTGCAGGAGACCCATCCCAGAGCAAGGGGAAGCTGGAGAGGAGGCTGTGACCCCATGGGAAAACTCTGCTGGAGCAGGCTCCAGGCAGGGACCTGCAAACCCATGGAGAGAGGAGCCCACGCTGCAGCTGGTTTCCTGGGAGAACTTGTGACCCTGTGGGGAACCAGCACTGGAGCAGCCTGTCCTTGAAGGACTGCCCTCCATGGAAGAATGACTCATGTTGCAGCAGTTGGTGGAGAACTGCTGCCTGTTGGATGGACTCACATTGGAGAAGTTCATGGAGAATTATCTCCCATGGGAGGGACTCATGCTGGAGCAGAAGGGCTTCTCTCCCTGAGCAGGGGCAGGAGCAATGTGTACAGATGAACTGACTGTAATCCCCATTCCCTGTCTCCCTGCAGCACTGTGGTGGAGTAGGTAGAGCTGGGAAGGATGGAGGGGTGGGGGAAAAGGTGTTTTTAAGGTTTATTTTATTTCTCATTACCCTGCTCTCATTTTGTTAGTAATAAATTCAGTTAATACCCTGAAGAGGAGTCTGTTTTGCCCGTGACAGTATAAATCCCTATTCAAACCAATATTAACATAAAATTCAGAAAACATGAACTAGACAGCACTTTTTATAGAGATTAGATACCCGCTGGGCAGCTGCAGGCAAATACTTCTACAAAAAAGAGCAGAGAAAGTAGGTGTATTGTACCTATTCTCTTAGGAAAAACTGAGATTTTTCATCTCATTTTCCTTATTAATGATTGCCAAAGAAGGCATTGGCTTTTATGAAAGAACAATATAGTTTATCACTAGTAGAAAATTCAGTTCTGTGATTTGCTTACTTAGATTGAGATAATTAAATTTTGTATCTGTTCCACCAGGAAGAACAGACCAGGTTGTGAGGAACACATGCTGCTGTATCACCCTTTCTTTGACATGACTTATTTCTTTTCCTGGTTTTGGGAAATGTCTTGATATCCAGTGTCCTATAGGAATTTCAGCAGCCAGTTTTCTCAGTTTAGTATACTTACAAAGTTCAGAAGCAGGGCTAAAGAAAGCCCTATGAGAATGATTCATTTGAGTTAGTTTTATGAGAAAAGGACAATAAAGATAGACCTGTCGTTTATATGGAAAATGAGTGGGAATATAACATGGCATAAAGATTTCTCTACCCACTGAACAGTACCCGGCATCCATTCATTCACTGGTATTTCTGGTAGAAAACACATTGCCCACACACTCACTTTTCTGCAGATTTTGTTCTATAAAATTATGGTTTTATCTCTCACAGATTAACCTCCCTCTCTCCTGGAGTCTTCTACTGACAGCTGATGTTGGCTGAGACTCAGTCCTGAGTCCACAGTGAGGGGCTGAAGGAATGGATCCTCAGCATAATGCTTGAGCCAGATTTCCTCAGGGAATGCTTGCACTGTCAGTGTTGCTGAGGAAGAGCTTCTCTCTCTCTGCCCACGCAACCAATGACATAACCCAGAAAATACTTGTTTTTACTGTACTAGTTTTATAAGCTGAAGAAAACTTTGCATTTTGTAAAAGATGCACTCTCAGTTCTTTTTGGTGTATATTACATGTGTGGTTTTATGCCACTGTCCTCATCTTCTTCTGGAGTTGTGTATTGGGTGAGCCTGGTTTTCCATGGGTTATGAACTGAGAACTGCTGCCCTGCACCACAAGGAGGATAATGGAAAAGGGGCTCTTGGAACAGAGGGAAGAATCCAAATCCCACATCCTATTTAGGATAAATCACTACCAAAGGTGTTCCTACATCTTTGACACAAGGCTTTTTTTCCTGTTCAGAAAGAATTTTCTACCCTCGAAATTACAGATTCTTAGCACTACTTCCCTTTTGGTATGGCACACTGTATGCATTTCTGTAGTTTTTGAGGTTGATCTCTCTCAGGACTGCTGTGTAAAAGACGGGCTCTGACTTAAGTTTAGCATGCAAACCCATATTTCATGGGACTGTGGAGGAAAGGGTATAGTGCATTCATCTCACATGCCATTGAGGAGAATCCCAATCTGATTATACTGAGGTGAGCAGAGAGTTTGACAAGTGTTTGAAAGCTCAGACTGTTATATTTTTGCTACTGCAACACTGTTGTTAGATCTCAAAAGTATCACTCCCTAAGTCCATCAAGGACTCCACACATTTTTATTTTTCTATCAGCTGACCTCGTTTACACAGGAGAAGAATCACTGGAACAAAAGCATGTGTTTGGTGACTCCTCTGGTAACGCAGCAAACCCAGCGGTAGAAAAGCCAGGTCTTCTGATGCTAGGGCAAGGCTTGTGCCACAGTGGCATGGCCACTTTCCATGTGAAACTCCTGTAAGTGTGTACAAGAAGAGACAGAAGCAATACTGTCTAGCCAGTACTGGGAAAAAAGAGACAGGTTTCTAGCCCTCAGAGATTGGCCAGGACATAGCCAAGTGATTACATTTTGGTAAATGTTCTCCACAAAATCACAGAATGGTTTGGGTTGGAGGGGATCTGTAAAGGCTGTCTACCCCCTGTACTCAGCATGGACATCCTCAACTAGATCAGGTTGCTCAGAGCTCCATCCAGCCTTGAATGTTTCCAGGGATGGGGCATCCACTACCTCGCTGGGCAACCTGTTCCAGTGTTTCAATGTCCTCACTGTAAATAATTTCTTCCTTATATCTAGTCTGAATCAATCCTCTTCTATTTTAAAACCATTACTCCTTGTCCTATGGCAACAGGCCCAGGTAAAAAGCTTTTCCCTTTTTCCCTTTTCCTTTTAAGTCTCCTATAGGTACTGGAAACCTGCAATAAGGTCTCCCAAGACCCTTCTCTTTTCCAGACAGAACAGCCTCTTGCCCTGTCCTCCCAGGGTAAGTCCTCTGGCCCTCTGATACTTTTTGTGGCAACAACAGAGCATAGTTCCAAGACAGCATTTATGCAAATGGTTAAAATGTGAGCAAAGAACAAAGTGTTTTCTTGAGCAAGAATATGTGTTCCGCTGTAAGTGAGCCCTTGGAGCTGCTGGAGCTGAATTTAAAAAAATGGTTCCATTTGAACCTCCATGAGACAAGTAAAATGCATCTGGACAAGTTGGAGAAGGTGAAGGACCCCATGGCTCAGGTGTAACTGAAGACAGCACTCAGTTCAGAGGGAATTTGCAGGAATGGCCAAATTTTAAGGCACATTGTCTAGTGCACCCTGCGGAAAGCAAACCCTGCCCACCAAAAAACATGTTGGAAAGGCATTTCATACCAGCAGTTTGGTCTAGTATGGAGACTGAAGGAAGAATCCTGTAAGCAAAATTGCTTCCTCAGTTAAGTAGTCCTTAGTTGGTTGGCCCAACATCCTGACCTAAAGAAATATAATCAAAATTATAGATACAGAGATGAGCTCAAATCACAAGAGAAAGAATAAATTTCACTCACTGCTGAAAGGGCTCTGTGAAACAAAAACTTCAAGCCTAACATTCCTCTTCAAAATATCTAACTACTATAGCCTGATTTTCATCAAGTGATCACATTATGTTGATTAATCACTGCAGGAAATGAGTACCTCAATTCAGGTTTTATGCAGACCAGCAAGAGGGTGCAAGGAAGTCTGCATTGTATATTGCTACTATACCTTTCAAGTTTTTATGACCCTCAAGAGAAATGAGGCATTCATAATGTGGGGGGAAAATAAAAATCATAGAGAGCACCATAAATCTAAGGGACTAACTTGTGGAAATCACATCCTTAAACTGACATAGCTGTGATTAACTGGCAATGGATTTTACAGTTAGAAAAGTTTTTGGATATCGTTATTTGCCCAGGGAAAGTTTCTGGTGGGGAGGAAAAAAAAAAAGAAGAAATAAAAAAAAAGGGCAAGTACAAGTATTTAATCAAATCCTTGTTTTGGGGCTGGTGGGATGGAATATGTTGGACCACAAGCCTTGCACCTCAAGAAGCTTGGTTCTGAATCTGTTCAGATCACAGAGAATTAACTTTCCAGTAGATGTTTGCTCACATTTTTTTTATAAAGCCACCCACAGGATTCAGTAGTCTTGTTTAGCAGAACACTGAAATAAATCGTTGTTTGTAACTGAGCTCTACTTGCTCAGCATTCTTAGCAAGTCTAGACAATTTCTGTATATACAAAACAATGGCACCCACTTTCTTGTATTCAAAGACCTACTTAGCAATCAAAATATCAAAATTAGAAAGGATATATGCATATGTATATATGTATCTACTCAGAGAAAATCAAAGTCAGTTATTGTGGATACTGAAGTGTATGTAGAGGCCTGAATGCTGTGTATCACTTGTACTTACTCATGATGTAGGAATAATGCTACTAATCGAAATAATAGTATCCTTCATCCATTTTGCATTTGCTTTCGCCACAGGAAACTGTACAAAGTGAAAAGCAAGCACAGCAGTGCCCAAAAGAAATGTAATCTTCTACCAAGGAATACCTTTGTCGCTTCAGAGCTAAGATCTTGATTTAGACAAACAAACAGACCAAGTCTGACCAGGGTAGCTGCGCCTATACAAGCAAAATAAACAGGCCCAAGAGCATTGCTGCGCGTGAAAGGCAACTGTTCAGCTCACAAAACTTGCCAATTTTACCCTACATGAACCCACACACAATTTCCAGTCAGCAGGTACCATGAACCACATCTTTATTGTACCTTTGTTTCTTTCTTCGCATTCATGCATAGTAGAGTTGGCAGGAATATATATGAATAGAGATTCACAGAGCAGATAATGTAAAGGAACAGTTTACACAAAGTAACATAACTTACAGACAACAGAATTTGATCAGAATAGTCAGAATTTTTAGCTTTATCCAATGGGCCAATGATACCCTAAAAGCCAAAATCAAAATCTGTCCTCGTTGGGACCAATTCATAAATTGTTGCACTACACCAAAGCATCTGCTGCCCAGGCCACTGAGACACCACTTACAAAGACAAAAGTAAAATTTTCATAATAGATCTCATGCACACATACCATCAAGTCTTTCAATCCCCTTAAGAAAAGATTTGTTCAAGTAAAAAAACTCAAGACTTGAGGTTTCCAGACATAAAAAATCTCCATGGAAAGGAAGCAAATGCCTATGGTAGCTTATTGATGAAAAAGCCCATTTCAAACCAATCTATGGAAATTATTCAATCAGATTAATTTAGGAGATCAGTAACACTCTTTAAAGTAATTAAGACCCCAGTAAGCTTTCCTTATAAAAACACAGGAAAAGAAGAATCTGTGAAGGAAAGACCAGAAATTCAATCTGAACCCTGTTTAAAGACAGAGCCAGAACTACAGGTAGGGAGTATTTTGAACTTACCCTGCCAAATTTGCTTAGATTAAAGAAAATTATGACAGGAAATTGTGTTTATAAAACTCTTTAGCCTTTAACAGCATCCTTTTTGGCATACCTATTTGGCCACACATTCTTGTTCTCATGTGTAAGTTAATAGTTTGTACACATGCTTTTCATATTGAAGGACTGTAATTTCAATACTTTTTTTTACTATTCATGGCTGCACATTTCTGCATTTTAACTGAAATACACTCAGTATTGTACTTTAATGCTCGTATCTGATGCTTTTCTAAAAGCTAGGTCTGTGAGCAGTAAGAGTGACAGGAAAGAGATCTGCAATGGATCAGAAATTCAGGTCACATTAGCATAGATATACAGTATATGAAGTCATTGAACAACATAATAAACAGTGAAATTATCATCTCCCCAACAAGTCCTCTAATTTTTTTATAATTTTTTGGTAGTGGAAGAGACCATTGGAGACTTAAAAAAAAACCCAAAAAACCTGAGATCTTAACAAAAAAGATAAATCAACTTTCAGAGAGACAGAAGTGCCACCTCTCAGGTTTATCAAGGTGTTTAGCAACCACCCAAAGACCTTTGTAACCAGGGCATAAAATGGACCAAATCTGAAGTGAGACTGGTGCTAAAAGATCTTGAGATTTTTGATATTCATGTCCTACTGATCAGTACGCCAAGCATGAAATCAAAGTTTGCATAAGATAATAAAAAGCCAAAGAGTGGAATAATACAATTTCACACATATGGAATACACATGAAGCACAACATGCCAGCTATGTAGTAAGACATACAGAGGAGGAGTGACTGAATTCCCCACAGGCAAAAATTTAAAAGCCTCTAGCAAAACATGTCATTGACAAAAAGTCAGCAAGTCAGATCTACCAAAACCTATCACATTAGGGTAGTTAAAACCTGTTTGTAATACATAGCATCTGTCAGAAGTGTTGTAAACAGTGATATAATTATCCTCAGTTTTGAGTCAAAAGTTCTGTTTCAACTTACGTTCCTACAAATATTTGCAAAATTTAAAATATATACTTACATATTTTCGTCTACATACATTCAAATTACATTTATACCTATTCCAATTAGTTTAGCCTCTGACTCCTCTCATATTTGAACTTTTTCACACTGAATTAACCTTGGTAGATGGTTGTGAAGAGAAATATACCCAAACTCCAAGCTATTGTCTAGGAGAGATGGAAGGATCAGGAGAGATGAAAGGGTTTTTTTTAGCAGTCAGCAAAATTGTTTGTTCAGCAGCTCACAGGGGAAGAACAGTCTGAACCGACTTGAAAACCAGCAAGGAAAGCATCAGCCCCCTATATTCCCTTTGTGGAATATGCTGCCTGTACAGACTCTATTAGAATATATCCAGAATATAAGACCGTCTCCAAGGAACTGTCAGCTAATTGAGACATTCCTCATTCTGCCTGAGATCTCTAAGAAAGTTGCTAACCACTGCTGTAAGTAAACCTGCTACATGCAAGTACAGTGGTACACTGCCCCAGACATGCTACTAGACTGAACTATCCAGCTACAGGACAGCAGGTTGAAGAAAACTACTTTTTTTTTCCTTCTCATTTCTCCCAAACAATGGAAAGCTTTCTCTTTAAAAGTTACAAATTGGAATTGCTTTGCTGATGAAAAGCTCTGGTTTTTGTTGAGCAAACCAAAAGCCAGGAGTTCCTGTATTTTTTTCCAGACACAATCCCTGGAGACTTGTGCTGT
Source organism: Melanocharis versteri (assembly GCA_013397845.1). NCBI lineage: Eukaryota > Metazoa > Chordata > Aves > Passeriformes > Melanocharitidae > Melanocharis > Melanocharis versteri. Next base: position 597,773 of record VZTG01001558.1, read on the forward strand.
TCTTGCTTCTGCAGCAGTCACTGTTCCTGCTGCTAGTGTAATTCCCACAGCTTCAGCATCTCGCAAAATGCCAGTTTTGTGGAACTGGCTGGAATCCAATAGCTGACGCCCTGCACATGGGTTTTCTACAAACAGTGCGGATGCTAAAAGCGTCTTATGCCCTGTTTGGAGGCTTCAATTTCTGTGTGTTGAATTACACTTCCCTCCCTTAACTGAATGGAATATGTTCCCAATATTTAAGAAAATTAACCTGAGGGATCTACAGTGTTGTCTAATCAAAATGCCAATTTAATTTTTTTTTCCAAGTACTGTTCCTGTTTTTCACCTGTTTTGACACTAAGCTTTTGCAAGGCACTGAGCCCTTTGTTTCATTCCTTAAGTTTTCTTCTCTAAAAGTGTTTGCACTGTGCTGAGAGCTGGGGCACAGCAAAGTTGTGGCCCTCAGCAACTATTGGCTTCATTCATTTGATGCAGCTCTATTTAAGTTGCCTCACAATATTTCAGGAGGAAAATCCCTCTTGGAGCGGGCCAAGGCTATGACTCCCCTGCAAAATTACTTGCTCCAATCTGCACAGCACACTAATTCCAAAGAAGAGAAGCTGGTCAAGTGTGCAAACACAGCTGAAAAAAACAGTATGTACTTTTTGCAATGGTGATATTTTCTTTGAAGATTCTCTGCTCTTCCTCCTTTTATGCAGCTGAATGCAAAACATTCAATGTGTGCATTTGAAAGTAGTTCTTGTCCACTGCAATAATTTTTTTACTGCTGTCAATTACTGTTTGGATTGCTAATCTCTTGGGTCCCACATGGAACTGTTCAACAGGTGAATACAATGTACCAAAGACCTTCTCAACAGAAAACTTAATCTTGGTGCATATTGAGAGAACTTGTGATGTAGCCACTTGTAAATGATGAAAGTTAAGCCAAAGCAAATATAAATTCTGTCCCTCCTGCTCTGTGGTTACCAATTCTACCGAGATCTGAGATTTCCTCACTGATTCAGCTCTTCTTTTGTGAGTTTGGAAGTCACTGCTTCCAAATTTAAGATCCCCAAAATTTGGAATATCTCTTCCATTAGAAAATTCAAGCTCCAGCCTGTACAATTAAAGACAAATTATCAGTCACGTATCTTTTTGTCTCTCTGATAGTCATATTTGTGTAATACACTTCACAGCAGTCAAAATAATAGTAAGCACCACTTCGACTCTTTCAATCCAAAATCTGCAATCACAAAATAATAAATTTAACAAACAAAAAGTAAAACTTTCAAAAGTTGCAAGCTACACCCACCCATATAATTAAAATGAGCTCACAGGCAGTGAAAAAACCAGTACACTCACTGAATTAATAACCAGTCCCACAAATGTCTGCATATTTTATGAGTTGCAGATGTGTATTTATACTTTAAACATAGCCACATTAAAGTATGACACAGTTTGTCATATATTTGCTGTGTTTTCATGACAAAAACAGCTCTACAGAAAAACAGAGGACTTCTTTAAAAGCAATTATATAAAGCATCTTGAGACGTCCTTATGCATTTTATGATACTGTACATGTAAAACAATGCTTTTATTATAGTTGGGTAACCCATTCAGATAAACACAGAAAAACTGTTTTTACTGTTCATCTCAGTGTTTTTAAAAAGATCATTGCAAAAAAATTTTACTTCAAGAACATGTGTAAAAGCATGGCATAACTTTTAGATGTCATTGAGATTAGCAAAAGTCAAGAAACTGCTTCAGATGCAGTTTAATTCTTAGATGGCTGTTTTAACTTCGAACAGAGTTCTCAAAATAGTGTCCAAATGCCCAGTGCTTGTTGAACAAATTTTGATTTATTGAAGGTAAACATTTACATTGGCTACAATGCTATAGCTGTTACAAAGCTGAATAAAAGAGGCTTAAATAGCAATAGAAAGCAAGTGCAGTAAAAAGTGAATAGAGAAAATATTTGGCCTTAGTGATCTTCTGGCAGTATTTACATTATCTCCATTTTCTTAAATATTTGAGTAACTCTAAGGCACCATAGGCTAAATAGCAGGCTGCAGTATGATTTTGTGCACAGAATTTAATAAATTTATTTGGAGAAAAAAAGGCTATGGAGTTAAAAGAAACATTGGCATATTTTATGTTTACATAAAGGAGTGGCTGTTTGTTAAAATTCAAAGATACAATATACACTGGGTAAATTCAAAAATTATTTTTAGGACATTAAGTTAAATGTCTATGTATAAGGACTATTTTTACTGACTTTTTGATAAATGTTTAATGCAATCTTCTCAACAGGTTTTCAACACAGTAGATATGTTCATCTAAAAACTAATTTTTTTCCCTTTTACAAAAGCCTTATGCCTAGTACATATACAAAATCCCAATGCAAAGTGTAATGGGCAGTAATTTACATCGTAGCTGTTCTGTGGCAGACTGAAACTTAGTAGGAGCATGCAATCAAAATGCTATGGAACAGCAGTTCAAGCTGTCTTACTCCCTCGGCTCTTGTCAGTGGCTGTTGCTGCAGCCAGTGAGCAGGAGTACAACAGTGACATGCCAGGACAGACAGAGGAGGTCAGTGCTTTCAGACCTGCTTCCAAACACAAATCGGGAAATTCAAACTCCTGGTGACATCCTTGTGCATTTCACACAACTCGGTGCACACAGAATGACGCCCTGCTTGGAGCAAGTTTTCCCATTTTTATTTATCCCCTTTTATTTATCCCCTTTTATTTATCCCCTTCTGAAGCACGTGTCCTTCTACTCCTGAGTGGAATTTATTTAAGGAATAAATTCATCTGACTGGACTTAAGATCCTTTCTGAACAACTTCTGGTGCTTCACAGAATCGTAACTGCTCTACAAGCAACAGATCTTGCTCGGTTTACTCAACAGGCTCATCCTTCACCTTGAGGTGGTGTTTGTAATGAAGAAGTTGCATGAACACCAGATTAACACCTCAATTTTGCAAATAAAACACGACAAGATGCTGTGTGCCACAGGAGAGAAGAGAATGGGTGGCCAGGGCCATTCCAGCTACAGCAGCACTGCCAACAGAGGCTGCATGCGGTGAGTCACAGCTCGTGTTCTTTGTATCCCACTTTCATTTCCCAGAGCCAAGGAAAAAAAAGCTATCTAAATTAATATAATTCTTAAGTAACTAAATATTAGTTTTGCATTTGCTTAGGGTTTGGGTTTTTTTAGTATCTCCTTCTAAACCATGAATCTCTTAATTCAGTTGTTCCCTTTTGGCTTTTTTTTCCTACTTTGTATTTATCCTTGTAGGAATTATGCTAATTGTTTTCATAGTAGTAAGTGATTTATAAGCAAAGTTTAATTGATCTATGCACAAAGTCTTCATTTGGAGTGACTTTATATTTGTATTAACAAAAGAATAACCTTAGCATAATTCATCAGATGCATTTTTAGTACCAACAGCTATTATGTTAAAATCATTCAGGATCATTAAGAGTTTTTTCAAGGGCTGTAGAGGAAAAATTTAAGCCTAAAAAATTCCAGTGTCATTGACTAGTTCCTGTAAAATATTAAGCAAAATATTACACAACCTGGCCACTTTATGGTAAGTAATAGGAAGCCAAAGATTTGGGTTATCAAAACAGTGTAGCATTGTTGAAGAAAACAGGGCCATATTGATTTGTATCATAGAAAAAGGTACCTCAAATTGCTTAATTTAGCCCTTGAATGCTAAATACTTGCTTGAATCTCAAGGAAGATTTAAAAACATCTTTCTGGATTCCTTTCTAAATGTTTAAGATACTCAGCAGTATAAATACGGCAATTCATAATTAGGATGCAACATTAAAGCACTAACGTAATTTTTCTGTCAAACCTTTCCACCATAAGGAGGGCTTACATTTTGATGTAGGATGTAGGAAGAAGTTAGAAAGTTATTTACCAAGGACTCCCTTGGTTGCTCCATACTGGGTATAGCAACAGCAACGACTTCATGGAAATTTCTATCAAGAGAGATGGCAGAGCCTGGGGCTCTACTTCCTTTGATTAAAAGCCATCTGTAGAAAGTCTGCATCTTTTACAGCAGGAGTTACAATGATTGTTCCATCACCAATATGTGTGCATGGTAACAGAGGAAGGGAAATCCAAGGGCTTTGGGCATAGCACAGGGTCTTGCTCAGATTTTATTTTTCATCTCCTGGAATCCATGTTAATGTAAGTTATTTGGAAGCAGCTGGCAACATGCAACTTCCACCTTTGCATAAAATCCCAAAGGACAAATCATTCAAAGAAAATCTTATCCTCAGGCTTTTTCATTCCAGTTCTTGGTGGTAAGTCTTTGTTTCAGCTTTGAAGTTTGCTATATAAGGATTATTTATTTTTAAGCAACAGATGCCAAATGAACATCCCTCCTTCCCCTCACCTTTTAAAAATAATGAGAACTAATACTCAATTAAATGATCTGAAGATTCACATTCAACTGCAAATAATAAAAGCCTTAGAAATTTCTCATTAATATACTGGCTGAAGAAAAAAGTTACCGAATTTCTGGCCAGAGAATTTTGTTCTAGTTCAGTTGCTGTTTCTGTGACATTGGGCTTGTGTCTTTGCACTGTAGCCTAGAGAGTGACACCTTTTCAGGTGGCCCTGTTGCCCCGAGCATGGTGCTGCCCCACACTGCCATGGGCTGTGTATCCCCATGCTGCAGCTTGGTTCTGCCAGACCCTTTTCCTGCCATGCACCGTGTGGGACCTGAGCTGCTAATGCCACCTTGTCCCTTCAGAACTACATTTCTCCCTGAGAGGTTTTGCCCTCTTCCACTGGTTCGTAACCTCCGTGCTTGTCACATTCTACCTTTTACTCTTGATCACCATCCTTCTCTCCCCTTAAATCAGTAACCTCCACAATCCCTAAGACAGGCATCTTATAATACCAACGCCTCCATACAACTTGGAGCCCTGCTTTCCCCCACACTGTCCCTTACTGTGGCCCATCCATTTAAAAAAAACCTCTGAGCAGTCTTAAAATTTGGCAGTGATGCATTTTTCCCTTTCCTTTCCTGGGGTTGCACTTGTGATGGCACTATGCAAGACCAGTACCATGACCCCACAAAGCAAACAGAGGTCAACTCATTAGCTACATTTCAGATTCCTTCCTTCAAGGGTTTCATTTCTGACCCTGACAGAGCTTGAGGACAGGGAAGATGACTGTTTAATTGGCTTCTCCAGTTCAGTCACAGTCATCTCTCTTTTCTCCTTGTTTTTTCGGAAGAGGCGTCCCAGAGTGGTGGACTATCAGCCCAGCAAATAATCATAGAACATCTTTGTGGACTTGCTTCCCAGTTTCTTTGTTAGGCAAAAGAGAGTGATTCAGACACATATGGCAGGACCATCACACAGACATGGTCATGCCAGGGTTTCAGCTCCACGTCTGAATTATGTTGACTTTTTGCAGTCACACAACCTAAGGCAGTCCTTATGTAGACAGACAAATTTCAGGAAACCTCTTTGTTTCAAGAAGTTAACCTGTGTCCCAACATGAAAGACAACAATTAGAGTAGTGATTCTCTAATTTAGAGGTCCACCAAATGAGGGTGCAAGTCAATAGAACTAACAGAAAAATCGGGATACGCAAACAGAATTGGCTTTACAAGTCTGGATATGAACCCAGAAAAACTAAAGTCTCCAGCAAGTAAGTGTAGAATGCTAAAATATATCCCCAGGTATATGCTCCTAGGCCAAACACCACAATTTTACTTGTAGGGCACTTCAACTGCAGCAAGTAACACAGGAGTGTAACTTGAACTAGAAAGAAGGAATCGCCCATCACAGCATATCTAATTCAGTTCTGTTTAAAAGAAACAAACACACCTGTGCTCTGTTGTGCTGTTATTTGGTGCTTTAGTATCTTTATTATGAAAGTAACATAAGAGAGGCTTCAGTCTATTTTTGCTTTCTGAGGTGGCTTGTAGTAGTTGCACAGACGGGCAAGTTGAACTGCTCTCCATATTCAAGGGTGTGATTGATGCTTCAGGATGGCTACCATGAGGGCTGCCAGGGGCATTCATCAGGGCACAGGGTATGCTTTTTGTCTTGGAGGCTGGACCCTTCTCTATCTATGTTGCCATCCTACTCACTTGGAAAAAAACAGTTGATAATTTAAAAGACAGAGATATTTAAATTGATTTCTTACAGCTTAGAAATTAATTAATAAAACTATTTCACCAAGACAAAATCAGTAGAATTTTGCATTTGTATATATTTTCTGATGCATCAACAATCAACTCAACCATGTAAAAGCCTTAACTCAGCACATACTTTAAAATATGTGGATAAATTTCATCACAGAGCAGTTTCACTGAAGTTAAGATGCAAACATTAAAAAACCTTGTTAATCTAATGAAATTGTAAAATCTAGTATATAAAAACCAAAATTCTAAAAAGGAAATTAACAGCTTTAGGATTTCCAGGTGCTTCCTAGGCTTGTATAATTAAAAAATGCAACTGAGCTGCTTAATGGGTAAGACAGTATTTCCAGAGAAGATAAAGAAAGCTGAACATATACTATCACATTCATTTTGCTTTGTTTCACCCAGTAAATAAAAAATGTATTCTTGTTTTCACCTTTGAGTCTAAATGCTAACTGCATTTTTGTAAAATAAAAAGAATCAAAGATAGCTGCAGGTAACCAATCTCTTCAATTTTACATGTTCCAGACAACCTTTTATTGTGTTTTAATATGAGAATATTTTACTTATTGCAAAGTATCCTGCATAATACAGGTGCTCCGCTATAAAATCTTCTCTCTTACTTGTAATTCAGTCGTTCTAAATTTAAAATACCAGTATACAGTACTAAAACTTCCAATTGAAGTTTAGTATAAAAATATCAGCACAAAAGTCCTTTTTAATGTCTGTTTATTGTGAGCAACCCAAATGCCTGTTTAGTTATTAATTGTTTTAGTATAATAATAGACTTTGCACCCCTACAGTTGCTAATTGATACCATCTCAGGTATTTTGATGAGATAAGAAATACTAAGTAAGAAAACAGTAAGTATTCAAATGGTTAATTTGCTTAGTATAGTAATAATAAATTAGTTTTTTGCATCTTCTTCAGTTCAAAATCCAGCTTTGAGACTGAGGAAGGCTTCACATCAATTAAATAAGAGTGGTCCTTTTAACCAGTAGCAGTTTGATTGCCAATGACTCGAAGAATCTCTTTATGAATGTTTGGTTCCTGCGTATTTATACTTGTATCACCCACTTGACCATCTTCATAACTAAAAAAAAAAAAGGTACAGAAAATAGTATCATATTAGTATTTTATTAATCTATGTAAAACCATCAAAAAGTCTTGTTCTCTAAGTGCTTATTCTGTATGTTAACATGTTTCTATTGAAGTGCTCTGCTGTGCTTCATCTTTACATGCAGATCCTAAAATCTAGAGAGAGGGAGGTTGTAAGGCTGATGTCTCTGAAACCCTGAGGCTGAATAAGCCACTAGGATCCAAAGGGGACAAGTGTCAGGTGAAAGGGGGAAATGCTCACAGCACAGACAGGAAGCCTTTAATTAATTCCTCAGCTTAAATACACACAACCAAACAGAAATTATGTTTTACAATACCATAGGTAGACTTACTATAACATGAAGTAATGCACTGAATAGGAAAAATCATGAACCCTTTGTTCATTTGTACTAAAACAAGACATCTACTAAACCACTGTCACTAGCTTATCCATGCATTTCTAGCACAAGTAAGTACAGTGAAAGATAAAAAATGAAGCAATACTGAACAGAATTAGGAAGAAATGTCTTTTATCTACTTTAATTACAACTATTGGAGGGAACATAAGAAAAAGTTCTAGTATGAGGTTGAATGTTAAGAGAAGCTTTGTACTCACACAAAGAAAAATCTCGTACACACGTGATCCGTGTTGGGAACTACCCATATCTCCCCATGTTTGTGCAGATCAGGTGAGGTTATCACTATCAGAGAAAGAATAAATTTCATAGTGATGAAAACATGCCTGGAAAACACTGCCCTAAAAGATTTTGGGTTTTATACATTTTAAATAGTCTTTTGGGAATGTGCAGCTTTCCTCTACCTGTCTGTACTGCAGTGCAGATTTTGAGTTGGCTTCTAGTATAGAAAGGGAGATTAACTTGATTCTTGTTTCCAAAATATACTTTTCCAAAAACACAGATGCTTGATGTATGGGAGCAAGTTGTTAAATGGAATGAAAGCTTAAAAAATGCGTTTATTAAAAACTGAATTTAAAAAGCCATAGGGCTGTTAAGGAGGATCTGAGACATCTAATCAGCATTTGGAACAGATATTTGTGTTTGGTGACGGCTGATCCAAACCCAAGATGTTTAAGACAAAGCCTGAAACTGCTATATGGTGAATTTGGGACGTGCAATACTACCAAATTTTTAAAACAACTAACCATAGCTATTTTGACTCAAGAGGTTCAAAAAGCTTGCCGAAACTTGCTCTATGTATTTGATAAGTTGTTTACCAGCAGAATGAGGACAACACAGGAAAGAAAGCTTTTTATTGTTAACTAGAAGCTATGCCATCAGTCTGCATTTGAATATATCTAAATGCATTTAAAGAGCATCCTTCCGTGTAAGTTGTCCAGCTGTGGGATGAGGGGGTTCATGGTGTGGTGGGTGAAGAACTGGCTGAGGGACTGAGCCCAAGGGTTCTAGAGAATGGGGCAACATCTGGTTGGTGACTGGTCACACCAGCGGTGTTCCTCAGGGCTCCATTCCAGGCTGAATTCTGTGCTGTGTATTTATCCACTGTCTGCATACAGCAGGTGAATGCACCAGTAACAAGTTTGCTGATGATCCAGACTGGGAGGTGCTGTGGATTCTTCTGGGGGACAAGAGGCCCTGCGAAGGGGTCTAGATAGATTGGAGCACTGAGCAATCTTAAATGGGGTGAAATTTGACAAATCCAAATGCTGGATTCTGCACCTGGGATGGAGTAACACCGGGCACAGGTAAGAAGTGGGACAGGAGTGGCTGGACAGCTGCAGAGGGATGTGGGGCTGGCTGGCGCTGGGCTCAGTGTGGGGCAGCAG
>VZTG01001558.1:606893-718861 GCA_013397845.1 Melanocharis versteri
TGGAGAAAAGGAGGCTGAGGGGTGACCTCACTGCTCTCTGCAGCTTCCTGAGGAGGGGAAGGGCACAGGGAGGTGCTGAGCACCTCTCCCTGGTATGCAGTGACAGGATGTGTGGAAGTGATTCAAAGCTGTGCTGGAGGAGGTTTAGACTGGACATTTCAAAGGATTTCTTTACTGAGAGGGTGGTGTGCTGGGCTAGACGGGGGTAGAGTTAATTTTCTTCCCAGTGGCTGGCATAGGGCAGTTTTTGGATTTGTGCTGAACACAGTGTTGATAATATAGAGAAGTTTTTGTTATTGCTGAGCAGGGCTCATACAGAGCCAGCCAAGGCCTTTTCTGATTCTCGTACTGCCATGCTCCAAGGAAGCTGGGGATTCAAGGGAGGTTGGGAGGAGACACAGCCAGGACAGGTGACCCCAACTGAGCAAAGGGATATTCCAAGACCATGTGACATCATGTTCAGTACATAAAGTGGGGGAAAGAAGGAGGAAAGGGGGGTACATTTGGAGTGGTGGTCTTTGTCTTCCCAAGTAAAATCTACATGTGATGGGGCTCTGCTTTCCTGGAGACAGCTGAACACCTGCCTGCCCATGAGAAGCAGTGAATTAATTTTTTGTTTTGCTTTGCTTGCGTGCAGGGCTTTTCCTTTCCCTATTAAACTGTCTTTATCTCAACCCATGAGCTTTCTGGCTTCTACCCTTTCGACTCTCTCCCCAGCCCAGCTGAGGGGTGCAAGCGAGTGGCTGCGTGGCGCTTGCCTGCTGGCTGGGGTTGAACCACAACACTGGGTCAAACCCTGGACCAGGCTTCCTACAGAGTGGTTGGTGTGCCCAACCTGTCAGCGTTTAAGAGGCATTTGAACAATGCCCTTAATGACACGCCTTAATGTTTGGGTAGCCCTGAATTGGTCAGGATTGGATTTAGGTGACAGTTGTAGGTCCCTTACAACGGAAATAGCCTGGTTTATTTTATTCTAACACTAACGTAACTGCATGAATATTCAATTTTGATACAATTTGTTCTATGAATTGCAATTTTTGACAAACATTTCTTGTAATTAATTTTACATGAAATATTTATTAACCACCTCCCCTAAACCACCTTCTCTACACGGAGAAATGAAGTGAATATGAAAGATGCAAAACATATTTTACCAAATATTTAAAATTCACCCTTATAAAATTGGTAATCCATTAATAAATGCAAGGAAAGAACAACATGGATAAAAATGTCCTTGTGAAAGATTTAATTTACATTTAAAAATTCAGGCATTAAAGACCAAGTAATTAATTTTGTTCCTTGTGGAAGTTTTAGAACTACATTTCTGTATTTTTCTGTATAGCCCAAATTGCATTTTCATGTTGACTGACAGATCCTTACTCATGTACCGCTGAAAGCTTCTATTTTGAAATAACACATTTTCCACCTTCTGTCTTAATTTTCACTTTTTAAAACAAACAAATGCTCCAAATGATGGGCAAATTGAGTTTAATATAATTTCTAAGACTAGTTCCTAACTACCAGCGCAATTTGTATTCAAATATCACAATTTGTTCTCAAAACCTGCTGAGGTTTCACTAGTTACTAAAAGAATAGCCAATTCTTTCAAGAATGATTCTACTCAAGCATTAGATTTTAACTTCCCAAAATTTCTGAAGCAAAGAAAGAGAACATACTGGTTGCCAGATTATCAGTATGTTTGTTTGAAAAGTGAAAAATTATTTGGAAATTCTGTATGAATTGTGTTTTTTTCTGACTTTTATGCATTTAAAGCATTTGTCAAGAGTCTGCAAGAAGTCAGTGCTTCAAAGATGCTGACATACGTGGCTTGCTGTTTCTCCTGCATGTACAGAAGCAAAAACTGCATTGGAAAATGTATCCACTGACAGATGGATATTTTTATATTTTCCAAAAGACGGATATTTAGTAATATCTGTCTGCCACAATTGCAAACTCTGGAGTCCCCGGGGGTTAACTGCTTCTGTAGAAACAGGAGGCTGCACCAATTGACAATATAATTGTCAAAGAAAGGACATGACTTTGGTTTTCTTGATGGCTTAGGAATATGATCACATTTGAAACACAGACCAGATGATCAGTCACTATGTGTATATGATATTCCATGAACATTCAGCATGTGCTACAGGTTCTGCTCAAAGAGGGGAAATGTTCTTACTGAAATGTAAAGGTCAGCTGTTGAGCAGGTACTCCTACACTTACCAGTAGTTTCTCACCCAAACGACCAACTAAAGCTCTCACTGATTTGCACCCTGTAACCTGTGCATCCTGTGGCCACAACTACAACAGTTTCACAAGGGCTTTCAGCTTACCTTCACATAAGGCTATGCATTTTAAGTTACGGCTTTGCAAAAATTGTGACTGCTGTCCTTTCTTCTGTGACTGAGATGTAAAAAAGTGAGAAAACAGAATTAGTGCAGTAAAACAAACTGAGTCAAAAAGCAACAAAGGAGACAGCTGCTATTTTCAGTGGTTTATTAATGAACAAAGATAGAGGCAGTCTTTCCAAAATGTGTCTATTTTATTTCTACATGTAATAGAATTTATTTTAAAAAATCCTATTACTTATTTGCATTATTGTAGGAGGGATCTGAACTCCTTTATCCAGAAAAATAATATCCAAAAGTCCCTAATTATTATAGAATTAATAATATTATCAGAAATATCAGTGTTACTGATAAACAAATTGATATCAGGAAAAAAAGGAAAAGAAAGGTGAATTTAGTCACTAATTCTTTGGTCACTACCCTGATATTTCATCTGCCTTCCTACTTCTGAGAGCTTCTACTGGGACATGCCAATCTATCTTCAAAGCCAGATTATTCTGTAATTTCTATGTGTTAATCATGGAGATAGATGTAAGATTTCTTTCTTGAAATTTAGCCCTATGCATAGATGCTGTGAGTTTGCTTTAGATACAGCAGAATTGTAATGGTTCAACATGTAAAAATCATGAAAAAGAAAAAACTACTTGCTATCAATTAAATGCTGCTCATTTCCCAGCAATAACCACTTCCAATTTCTTTTGCCTCATTGTTCTGGAAGTCTGAAACTCAGAAGGCAAGGGCTTGCTAGGGGTCATAATGCAACCTGTATTTCATCTTCATTCTCTTCCTAAATTCTTCTGCTTGGAAAAGAACGGCACAAGATCTGCAATATGCTCCGTAAATTTTTACTAAAGCAGCTGGGCTGTATTTGGTATTTGCAGTCTCTGAAGTTGTTGATTTCATTCACTGCAATAACACTAGTAAAACTTGCACAAAGGGAATATTACCTCTCTTTCAGCTACAGGGTTCTCAATAATAAATCCCACAAATCTTCCAGAGATGGTTGATGTACCATACCTGTGATGTATTACTGCTCTTACTGCCTGAAGCTGGTTCATCTTTAGCTGACACCTTCTGCTGCTTCTTGTTCATCCCTAGGAATATTAAAATCATGTAAGATACCCTGGCCTATAAATATCATAAAAAGCAGAGATAATATGAGAATGGAAGAGGTAGCACAGTGGGAATCACAGTCCTTTTCATGGCACTCAAAAAGCTAGTTAACTCTGTCACAGAGTATCACAACATAAATCCTGTAAATTACAGGTACCTCTGCACGTTTTGCTAAGACTTTAGCAAACTCAAGTTAGCATTAAATAGGTGAAAAAGCAGATAAATCTGAGCTTAAATGCCACTGAATTCAGACCAGGAATATTCCTACATAGTGGCTTAACTGAGTTGTAGGTCAGCATGTCTACTTGACCTTATTCAGGCTGAATTAAAAGTCTGGTTTACTGTGGGTGGGACAGCAAAAATCATGAGAGAAAGAACTTTAGATATTAATCTTTAGTTATTTATGGATTTTTACTGAAAGTCTAATTAATTTTTATGATTAGGCAATTTCAGTTTCGAAATCTACCTCGGTTTGATCCCTTTATCTACACGTAAAATATTAAATTCTTCGTCAGTCACAATTCATCCAATTTCCAGCTCAGAAACTGAAACATCTACATTTGTGCCTTAGATCTCATTCATATCCCTCATGTTGGTTTATATAAAATTCCTGTTTTGTACGATACTATGGGCTTCCCTGAGTTTCCAGCATCCTGTATTTCATTCCATGAAACCACCATGGAACAGTTTGGGTTGGAAAGGGACTTCAGAGATCATCTTTTTCCAGCCCCACTGCTGTGGGTAAAGATACCTTCCGCTAGACCTGGGTGTGCTGAGCCCCATCTAACCTGACCCTGAACACTTCCATTATTTGGCACTTTGCAAACACAGACCGAACTATGTGGAAATCTAACTGTTTGAAGGAACAGGATGTGTAGGACTCCTTCGTGGTTTTTATTGGCATCAAGGATTAGACACTTCAGTGGAACGCAAGCCTCCTTTCTGGAGGAGACGGGATGGAAGGGACCAAGACAGGCAGAAAGAGGAGCAATAACACATTGAAGCTTGACAGAGCAGTATTGTCCAAAAAGAAAGGCATTTTGTTAGATAATTATACTTCAACCAGCACTTTTAGTGAGTCCTAAGAAGCTTTCATACCCATGTAGTCTCTGAAAAGCTAGAAGTGCATCTAGAGATAATTGATGTTGAAGTTCCTAAAATAGTAGCTCAAAGAGTTGAGCTCCTAAAACATGACCTAGAAACACTGAGTATCAGAAAGCGTAACTAAAACTCTCAGGATCATCTACATGCACATGAACACACATTAAACTATATACCTGCACTTTCATATGTGAGGAAACGGTAAATAACACATACCTAAAGGAGAAAGTCACCATATTTTAAAATCCCTTTAATTTCTCAATATACACATTCACATGTCTTGTTTTTATTATGCTTCTGTTTATGATTTAATTTTTATATGGAAAACTCTGTACAACTCACTTTAGGATTCACTAGTGGGACAAATTATGTTCCTTCTCCTTCTCAGGCTAAAGCAAACACGCTGAACTGCACTTTCTATGTAATCCTGACATGGTGATACTTGGAAATACTCTTAAATATACAGGGTTGAACACGTCTATTGTTCAATTCTTGTTTTGTCAGATGAAGTCATAAAAGACCATGAATTCATAGGTGAAGTTAGAGGGACTTAGGCAGGTATTGACAAAAATCACCAAGTTGGATTTCAACTGAATCATCAAGACCTGATCTACTACATATAGCATTCAGTATTAGCTAATATTTACTTCAAGCACAATTTAAGAATTCTAAGTACCTTGAAAATAAGGACAGTATTTAACAAGGGAATTTTCTGATTTCTTATTATTTGTACAAAAAAAGATTTTCTTTTTTTGAATAAATTAAATCACGGTTGACAAAGATAAATTGAATACAACGTTTTAAACAGCGAAGCTGGTAAGAAAAGCAGTCAAATAAGGTACACCCCTATATTTCTCCAAATTTAGAGTGATTTATAAATATCACCTGAGTAACCAAATGATATGCTTGACAATGGACTAAGGTAGATTCCACTTCCAAACATTGCACCATGGAGCTGAAAAAGATCAGAGTGATTATTTAGCATTAATTTGGTTACCAGGACAAAATAATAAAAATTACAGGAACAGGTCGAAACGCATTTGCCCACTGTACTAATTAATTGCCAGGTAATTAACAATGCTCAAAGCAGTCTTCTAAAAAATCATGCCCTCAGGATAAAACTAATATATGTATATATCCTGGAAACCATGTCCAGATACCCAAACAAAATCTTACTTAAGATTTATATATAAAACTGTGGTTTCTGTTTTTAAATCAAATATTACTATGGAGGGTGCCTACAAAGAGTGCTTCTGTGCATGACCAAATATGCCCTGGGATCCTCTTCCGAGGTACATGGACTCAGCTCTGGGGAGAGCTGTCAAAACCACAGTGCTAAAATACTCTGCTTTAGAGCTCCCCAAGCCCTCTGTTGTGCTTCTTTGCTCTGCAATAATGGTTTCCTGATGATTCAGTCTGAGAAGTTTGCACTAGGTTCCTTCTGGCCAGCACACTCACGCTTCCATTCCCAAAGAAACCAGAGGGGCAGAGAAAGTGCTGCAAACCCAGTTCCTGTAACTCTAGCACGTTTCTGGATCCTATGACACGGAGGCAGTTCAGGCAGCTCTAACTTTCACTTGCGACTGCTTTTAAGCAGTACCGAGCGAAGCCTCCTGGAGGCGCTGCTCTGCAATGTAAAACTGAAACACTGATTGCCGCAAAGGGATTTTCTAGACGTGTCAGCAGACGCATTACTTCATCTTAATCGCATCAGAGAAGTACTTTTTCCAGGAAAAAAGAAGGTATTTGAAATCATCCCTTTTTCCACCTCTATGTCTACTGGAATGAAACCCCTTGAAAACTTGCCAAAGCAGTATGTAATCAAGCATGCACAAGTTAGATAAAATCTATTTTGTCTATTTACCTGCAGCCTCGTATTGGAAGCAACAACTAAACCGTTCCTCAGGATGGAATGCCAATTTTCAATGTGTGAACCACTGAATAAAATGAAAAAGAAAGCGGTAAAATTCACAGTGTAAAATGCAAAATGACATCAGAGATCCTTTAAAACAGTAGATTCACAGCTGCAAACCTCAAATGCCAGAAGCAAAACATAGTATGACATTTCAATAACCTTTGGTTATTGTAAATATATGTACTCACTGAAATGCAAAGGTACTTCCGTAGAGATTTTTAGCAGCTCGGAAATTGGATTCTTTGGCTGGTGGACTGCTGAGAAGAAGGAACTGGTGGGGAGTGTGCATAAACTTCAGTTGCTGTAAAATATAAGAGTGCACATGTGAAGAGAAGTTGATTCATATTAAAGTATTGTATTTTCCTGATGGAAATCCTTAAGACATCATGCTTTTCCACACAATACGTGACTGCATCGAAATAACTACATGAACTATGTTGAAATCGGTCTCACTTCCACAGTTTCAAGCCAAAATCAAATAGTAAAAATGTCTTCCAGTTTATGAAACATACAGAAATTTTTGAAACTAGATTTCAGTTTAAAACGGCTCTAGTAATTAAACTGAACAACTGCATCATACTATTCTGATCAGAGCTGGCTTTGAATTAAGGTTATTTGGAAGGCTGCAGATTATTATGCACTTATTCAGAGGTTACTTATATGTGGACCTCCTGGTACATCGTGTTTGTGTGCACTGCTTTCTGCATAATTCTTCATCTAATATTCTGTATGGTAACAAAACAAAAAGTCGTGTTTTTCTCACCCGATCTCAGATGACTACAAGGTAGACACCTGTATGTGAGCTACTCACCTCAAATAGGTTTTTTATGAACATTATTCCCTTGATTATTTCAGATATTCATGTTCCTAAAAATCATGACTTGAAACTGCCTTGTCTATTAAAGGAGTCCATGCAATCAGTTTGAATGCAGACACCTACATTTTGCTAGTAAACTGCCACCTAAAATGCTAACACATGCCGTAAGAAATCAGAAAATAATAAGAGAACCCACAGACACTTACCCTATTCACTGGTAGCTTCACAATATGTGATCTGTTACTAGAAATAACCCTAAAATAAGAAACAGATGTATCAGACATGGTAACCAAACCAAACTTCTTAAAAATGTGTTATGAATGGCCACCACAAAGCACCCAGCTGCAGGCCTTTAAACCTATCAGATGGAAGTAGGCCAAACCTTAACTAGCAAATGAGATCAGAGGACCCAGATGAGGTCCAGAAACAGTCCAGAATAGCTGCAGTTGAAAATAACATTGTTAATTATTAGTGTGACCTTACACCAAATTACACTGGTCAAATGATTATTCATTACAAATGATACTTTAATAATTATTATCTCATGTGAATCAACTTCATACCATTGTAGAAGAGGATGTGCAAGCGGGTCTTGTTTATCCATCTGCTTCTTTATTTCCAAGTAAGGTGCCTAGAAAAGAGTAATTATGTTATTTCTAGGTTGAATTTTATATGTTACATTGCCTATGATTTCATCTATTAAAATGAATGCATGGGACTCGTTATTAGGTTTAAATCACAGTTTTACTGATATACAGCATGGTAGAGTTATAAATGTGTTTTGACAACAAGAATTAATATAGCAATTATTTTCCCAGGAGTAAAATAATAAGCATGTAATTAGCATCAAAATGACTATACTATAGCAAACATTGGTGATCTCAGGGAGAACAGCAGAAGACATCTATTTTTGTGTGGCTCTTGATCAAGAAATTGACTGGAACTCCACAAAATTAAGTCTCTTAAAGAAACCCAAAATAATCCACTTTGGTATTTTTAACTGTTTCAAGGTATAAATACCATGTAATATCATAATTTTTTTGCAAATCTTTCTTGATTTCAATCATAGTGCAAAGCACCCCTTTGAAACTCTTTAGTCCAAGAACTATTTTAACTTTTAAAAAACCCGAAATGGCAGTAATTTTTTATTTTTAAAAGACATAAGAAATCACAGAAACACCTGACTTTTTGAATTTTTATAAAATGTTATACAAATTAACAAAAAAATGAGAATTTTAATTTTCAATTAATTTTTTACCTCTCTATACATTCTTCAATCAAGAATCCCAAAGTATTTTGTGAATGCACATAGAGCAAGATCGAAAACTGTTGTGAGGATACATTTAATATAGCAGTTGGAAAAGCAAGATATATGGAAGAGATTTAAACAACTAGCTATAATCAGCTGGGTTGTTTGGGAAAGGAGTGTAACAATAAACAGAAATATGACCATCAGATATGCCACGAGAAATAATACGACAGTAAACCCAAGAGATCCAACCTTCCAAGTTCCAAACTATACTTAGTTTATCAAAAATTTTGCTGTAATAGAAATAAATATCATGTCATTCTGAATATCATTCAGAACATTGACACGAGATCAATTTATTTTGCTTTGGAAGTAAAGGTCTCAGGCTTTGATATTTAAAGAAAGGCAGCAGTTGGTGATTACTTCATTACAATGTCCCATTCTGCTGTTATTATCTCTTATTTAAACTTCAAAAGATCTGAGTTCTACTTCATTACTTTTATTTAACTGGCATTATGGATAGGTTTGTTATTTTGAGTAAACATTTCAGTATTATTACAGTTATATAGGAAAGAGATGACACTATTGACTTCCCAACACATCACAGACAGGCAATACAAACACCTTTCAAGTTCTAGAAACAGTGATTAAGTTAGGTAAGTATTTTTAAATTTACCTGTGTCATCTCTCTGATGGAAGTGATACTGTCCAATGCTTTCATGACTCGGTCATAGTTTTTCTTCTGATGTGGCATAAAAATGCACAAATAAGTTCAAAGAATATTAGTCTTTGGCTATAAAAACCTGAATTCTTTGAATGTGTATAAAATGAAAGCTAGAAGAAATGTTGGGCAAATAAATTCTTTCAAACATTTCTAACCACTACCTTTCTCCCACCTCTGATTCATCATCCAGAAAAATTCCTTGAAATAATATCACTACAATCTTTTTTCTTTGAATTTCACTGGGATCTCCAAAACACTCCAAAAATTGGCTCATTTTTAAACAAATATTTGTAACTAAACACAGTTATTTGGACAACATGCCCTTGAGATAAATAATGCAGTCACTGAAACAGCTTTAAAATTAAGTGCGTATAAACAGATGTGTTTCCTTTGCAAGAGCTCTAAAGAACTTCATGGGTCCTTCAGTGGTCCCTCTTCCTCACCCTGATCTTTGCTGACCTCCTGCTTGGGAGCCACTACCAGACAGCTCCACCTGTACTGAGTGAACAGGCTGAACAGTCCCTGCTTCATCCACTCCACACGACACGCCACCTTCAGGAGCTCCACTGTTCCTCATCTCCAGGTCTTGCCAACACACTACAGAACACCTCAGCCTCTCCTGAGAAAGAACTCCTGCTAGCTGGCCTTTGTTCAGAAAGAGTGAAATGTATCCCAGTGCAGGACATGCCAAGTTCTCATCTATGCCTTCGGGGAGATGGCTAAAGGGAGATGGAATATTCACAGCTTGAGGGCTTTCCTGAAACGCAGCATTTGGAGCCCAGGGAGCAGGTAATGCAAGCATAATTCTTTACTTCAAAACTGATGCTTATACAAAACTCAACTGCCAACATCTGATAAAATTACATACAAGGAAATAACTGCTTGCAGTGAGAAAATGAGATGACAGCAATGACACTTCTAAGAATGAAAAGATGAACTGGAAATCCCCTGGCTTACATGACCTATATCTCTCAAAGGCCATCTTTCTTCTTGTGTCCAATGTGCGCATTGAGTGAAAGACACTTAGAATATAAAACTTTGCATCTGGAATTTGTCCTTTGGAAGAATTTCTTGGCTTTAATATAACCTACAGTTTTTTCATGGTTTAGGGATGATACTATCCAATTTAGCATTCCCACTGAAACCAAGCACTGCTCACTGTCCCCTTCCCATTCCTCCTTCCACTTTCCCCCTGCTGTGGGATAGAGAAGAGAATTGGGAGGCACAAAGGTAAAGATCACAGGTCGAGGTAAGAACAACCAGCTAGAAACAGCAATGAGATAAGAGAATGAGCAACAAACAATATCCAACTACACCCTCTGCCAAGTAAAATGGGAACTCTTTTCCTTGGAAGAGACTACCTTCCCCCTGCTCCCATCAGTGATGTGAGGTGGTATAGAATAACCTCCGGGTCTTGGTCATGCCCCATTCTGGCTACTGTAAAAATTAACCCTGTCCTGGCCAAAACCAGGACAAGTTTATATTCAAGTACTTTCTCAGAGACAATTAGTAAAAGCTGCAAAGTTTTGAAAACACGTTTGTGCTATATTCTGGAGCTGTATCTCATAATAAAAGAGACTCCTCCATGAGAATCTCACGTATGACTAAAACCAAGCGATGACAAATTAAAGGTAACTACTTACCCTGGGGTTAAAGGCCAGCATCTGAGGATCATTAGGATCAACTACAGAAGGATATGGCTCAAAAATGACAACTTTCCTAGGTGACTCTAATGCAGACCGACACATGGATACTAACAGATCAACCACCTGGAGATAAAGAAAAACTTATTATATGTTTATTCAAAATATATACTTTTATATTGTATCTTCCAGTCTGCTTTTTTTACGCATTATAGATATATCACATTTCATTGTTACCTATATTGCCCAAACCATGTCATCCACTGGAGATAGCTCAAGACTAAATTTTTTCCACTGACCTCAACAGAGATTGGGTTCAGCCATGGTATATTACTCCATGTGCATATAAGTAGGACCAGTATCTGGTCCTAGAAGTATTATAATATCAAATACATTGCTTGAAGTTCTGCTTTCTCTTGTGCATGTGTTAATTCCTGTGTCAAATTTATTCACTAAAGAAATGAAGTTTCGCTCAATCTGTGTATCTCTGTATAGACATGCCAGTAAAAATGTTGCTCAAGAACAAGGAGTAGTCTGTCAAATTTGTACTACTTTCTGCTCTTCTCCTGAAGACTGTAATCACAGAAACACTTGAAAACATTGCTTCTGCTAAGGCCAGAATACTGCAGTGATTTAATAGTCATCTGCACAGCTCACACTGGGGCATCCTCTTCTTTCCATCCTGTTGTACAAAATTACAACACTTCTTTGAATACCTACAATTTTCACAATTTCTCCAC
Source organism: Melanocharis versteri (assembly GCA_013397845.1). NCBI lineage: Eukaryota > Metazoa > Chordata > Aves > Passeriformes > Melanocharitidae > Melanocharis > Melanocharis versteri. Next base: position 618,541 of record VZTG01001558.1, read on the forward strand.
AGGATCGTGCATGTAATGTGCATATAGACATGTATTCACTGTGTGCACATAAGCACATACACCACTTAGACACAGACTCCCATGTAATTGTTTCAAAATATGTAATTCAGAAGTTAAAAATAGAATACAGCAGTACCAAGCATGAGAGAATGCAACTTTCTGGCAGCTGTGAAACATAAATCCAGCTCATAATGAAATCCAAAGATGCTACATTAAAAAGTAGCTGCAGATTAACACATTTCCCCGCTTTTTCTGTGCCTGTGTAAAACACACTTTTCCACGAAAGAAAGGAAAAGCTGAGACAAGCTGTAGTTAGTAGATATCCCCGGATCCCCCCATAACTCCACTCAGATCACATCTCATCTCACAGCTCACACTCCACTCATCTCGAAGATTTTATACATCTGCCATTGTATCTCATCATTCAGATGGAAAAAAATTATGGTCCTTTAGAGAAGCAGAATGAAAAGAAGAATAATTATGAAAGGGAAAAAGAACTGTGCTGTGGTGAGTCATATAGTTGCCATTCTCCTCCTCTGCTCCTTCAGCATGAACGGACAATTTTCTCCATCAGTTTAAATTTATTCTGTTAGTTCCAGTTACTTAATATCTCACATGTATTGAAAAATGAAATTACATAAATAATGATCCTTTCCCCATTGGTTCTTTGATTACTTTCTGTTGCAGTGATTCAAAGATCACTTGGGTTACCTCAGCAGGCTCAGGCAGTGTTCCTGAGGCATCTCTCTTTCCTTTCACTTAGGGTGAGAAGCTGTGTTCGTCCCAAAATCCCTTTCCCTACCTATGTTAGTCCCTGCAGCCTCGCTGGCTCTTCTCACGCTGCATCGTGTCCCGGAACCTTCTCTGCCGCAGAGTTCCTCATTGGCTCCTTGCTGCCCCTCTCCTCGCCCTGCTACTGTTACTGGTTCATGTGCTGTCAGTCTGCCTGCGTGCTGTACCCCAGTTGGTGTGTTCCCAGGTATCCCCCGCCCCTCTCCCCCGGTGTAAGATACTCTGTAACACCCCGTTCCTGGCTCTTTGATTCCCCCCCGCTCCTCGCTCCCGTGCGGGGGAAATAAACACCTGCTGTAACATCGAAGAGTTCCTCCGCCTCTCCTTTCTCTCCAGCGCCTGTGACACCGGAGAGCTTCTCGGACCCTGGGTGCGATCCCGAGGGCTCTCCCGCTCTGGAACTGAGCCAGCCGAGCCCGGACCGGCGGCGGGAAGAACGCGCTGCTCTGCCCGCCCGGCAGAACGAGGCGACCCCCGAGGGGGGTCGGGCGAGCGGCAGCACCGCGTTAACTTTCCGGTTTATCCTATCTGTATGTGTGATGAATGTTTCAAAACAGGGCATATGCACTAGCATTTACAAAGGAGATCAGCAACCAGATCCAGGCAGCAGACCTGCCCCTGTGTAAATGTATTACCGTGAAATTGAGCATGAGTTCACCCTGCTTCTGAGAAGCACTTCTTAGTCTGCTGTTGCAAAACACTTCTAGGGAAGAGCTGTTTGAGTCTCCAGATCTCTTAACGCAGAGATTCAAAGTTGTCTTGATTTATGATTTGCATGATGAGATAACGGTCTTAAAACTGGCACAGTTGTACCCAGAACACCATCCCTAAGCCCTCCTTTAAACAAACTGTTGACTCCTAGATTGTTTCCAACTCTGCTTTTTTTACACCTGATTTCCCCTGAGGTCATTGTTTTGAGTTGATACAATGCAAAAAACTTAAACTGGGAGGTAAATGTAATAGAAACCTTATAATACAGCCTTGCATATGCATTCCTTGGGAATATGAAGTGCTGTGGATCTAGCAGATGTCCTTAAAACTGGGCATGAACTCCTCCTTAATTAGAGGTACTGAAGTAAGTCAGTAAGGATTAAAATAGTTACATGAAGGACAAGACAACACTTGCTGATGACAATTCCTCTTATGACATCAGTCCCTCAGACAGCGCCTCTCACTCTCAAGAGACTCTTTACGGGGAGTATGAACTATCAAGAAATCAGACATCTAATTTTCAGGCGTTTTGCCTACATGACTAATGCAAGGCAACCTGAGTTCAGGCTGGAAAGTTTTAGAAAGTACAATCACTTATTATTATGAAGAAGCCATCAGATTATTTGGAGTGACAAAGTAGGGTTATACACCTTAGGAAACTAGCTGAAAGCATAGAAGACGAAACAGGATATGATTTCTAATGATGGGAACATGTATTTAGGCTTCTTCATTAGACAAAATGATTCAGAGGAGGATTAATCAGACAAAATGTGAACACCTACCTTTTACCAGTCAGTCTAAGCTTGCTAGGCTGTTGGAGAAATACTGTGCTGACAGTCTATGCTGTGATTCACACTGTCCTAAACTAATGATAAAAAGAGCTCAGACGGATCAAACTCCAGAACTGATGAATTCTTTCTGCAAACAGGAATGGGAGGCTCAGCCAGATCCAATACAGTGAGCTGGCTGCAATGCTATCACTAAAGTGAAACTTAGCAGAATTTAGCCACCTAGGTCCAATGGGACAATAGACAAAACCCCTTTCTAACTCTTTTAAGCACTCTTAAGATTGTAATCACTTCAGAACTCTACAGTAAAGCTCTGTAAATGTAGAGGTACTCCAGAAATCTAGCGCAACCTCTGCACATGCCTGCAACAGTAATACATAAAACACTGAGAGCTAACCAGGGCCACCTCTCCTCTTCTTAGTTAGCTCTACTTAAAAAAGCTTATACCGAATTCTTTACTAATTTTAGGAAAGCAATCTTCCAGCTGTTCAAGGAGTTATTCAATAAAACCCCCTGAAACTGTTTTCAGGGACGAGGGAGCAGATCAGAGCTGGCAGATCTTTAAGGATGCCTTCCACAGAGTGCAAGAGCTCTCAATCCCCATGTGTACGAAATTAGGAAAGGAAGACAAGATGTCGGCATGGACAAGTCCAGACCTGCTGGTAAGACTAAAAGGAAACGAGGAAATGCACAGGCAGTGGATGCAGAGATAGATATTCTGGGAAGAATATAGGGACATTGCCTCTTTGTGTCAAGACGGGGTGAGGAAGGCCAAGGTGCAACTGCAGATGAGCTTGACAAGAGATGTGAAGAATAATAAAGAGGCTTCTTAAGGCATGTGAGCCAGAAAAAGAAGGTCAAAGAAAGTGCACCTCTCTCTGAACATGACTGGCAAAATGGTAACAGCAGACAACGAGAAGGCTGAGGAGCTTGACAGGTCTTTGCCTGTCTTCACTGGCAGTCTCCCCTTCACACACCTCTCAAACGGATGAAGCTCAAGGCAGAAAGCAGGGATGCAAAGTGCCTCCCACTGTCAGCAAAGGTTAGATTCGAGAGCCCCTGAAGAATGTGAACATAGAGAGGTCTATGGGACCTGATAAGATGCATCCTGGAATCCTGAGGGAACTGGCTGATAGAGTTGCCAAGCTAACTCCATGCTAACTCAAAAGGCGTGGCAGTCAAGTGAAATCACAGGTGACTGGAGAAAGAGAAACATTGCACCCATTTTTAAAAAGAGTAGAAAGGAGGGCCCTGGAAACTACCAACCTGTCAGTCTCACCTCTCTGCCTGCGAAGGCCATGGAATAGATCCTCCTAGAAGCTGTACTAAGACACATGGAGGACAGGCAGGTGATTCAGCTTCACTGAGGGCAAGTCCTGCCTGACCAACCCAGTGGCCTTCTGTGAGGGAGTGACCACATCACTGAGTAACGGAAGGGCTACAGATGTCATTTACATTCTGTAAGGTCTTTAAAACAGACCTCCCCAACATCCTTTTCTCTAAATCTGAGAAAGAGCAATTAGATGGATGGACAGTTCTGTGGATAAGGAATTGGTTGGATGGTTGCATCCAGATGGTAGAGGTCAATGTCTCAGTGTCCTGATGGACACTGGTGATGAGTGGCATCCCCCAGGGGACAATACTGGGACCAGTGCTATTACATGACAGAGAGAGTGAGCTCAAGTGCTCTCCCAGCAAATTTGCACATTACACAAGCTGAGTGGTGCAGCTGATGTGCCTGAAGGATGGGAAACCATCCAGAGGGAGCTGTACAAGCTGGAGAAGTGGGCCCACGGGAATCTCGTAAAGTTCAACAAAGTCGAGTGCAAAGTGCTGCACCAGGGTCAGGCCAACACCCAGTATCAGCACAGGCTGGGGATGAACAGACCCAGCGCAGCCCTGCCCAGGAGGACTGGGGGGTGCTGGTGGGTGAGAGGCTGGACATGACCCAGCCGTGGGCACTCACAGCCCAGAGAGCCAAACGTGTCCTGGGCTGCATCCAGAGCAGCGTGGGCAGCAGGGGGTGAGAGGGGATTCTGCCCCTCTGCCCTCATGGGAGTCCACCTGAGCACTGTGTCCAGCGCTGGGGCCTCAACATAAGAAAGACCTACATCTCTTGAAGCAAGTCCAGAAGAGGGCCACAAAAACAATCAGAAGGCTGGAATGCCTTCCTGATGAAGACAGGCTGAGACACCTGAGGTTGTTCAGCCTGTAGGTGAGAAGGCTTTTGGGAGACCTTATTGCAGCCTTTCAGTACTTAAAGAAGGATAGTAAGATGGGGAAAATCTTTTTTAGCAGGACCTGCAGTGATAGGACCAGACATAAAGGTTTTATACTAAAGGAGGGAGATACAGACTAGATATAAAGAATTTTTACAATGAGGATGGTGAAACACTGACATATGGTAGATGCCCTATCCTTGGAAACATTCAGGGTTAAGTCAGACAGGGTTCTGAGCAAACTGATCTAGTTGAAGTTGTTCTGGCTCATGACAGGGCATAGGACTACATGACCTACACAGGTCCCTTCCAACTCAAACTATTCTGTGATTCTATGATTTTACATGTACATGTAATACAACGTGTAAGTGCCTGAATTAAAAAAATAAAATTCTCACACGACTTCAGGCTGAGGAAGAGGTGGGGCTTCCTCTGCACACCTCTTTCCATTTCTTACAAGCCTAAACTGTTATCCCAGTATTTGGTATCTAGATGCTACAAATATAGCCTCCCATGGTCTTCAGACATCATATGAAGAGCTGCTGTTCTGATTCCACAGCCACATTCTCAAGTGAGGAAGCTGGTGTACACTGTTGAAATTTTCTTCTTTTGAGGATATGCTCATGGTTGTACTCAGGCACCTACCTGAATAGTTTATTTCCAGCGACTATACTCACTAGTTCTAGTTAAAGTTAAATAAACTGAAGGTTTGCTCTTCCAAAAAACCCGTGTTGCTTACTATGTAACCAGAAAATTGGAGACAAGTGCACTTTTCCTTAAGATGTGCAAACTTTTAACAAAAGATCTTAAGGGGACCTTAAACATAAGATCTTTTAACTTTTGTTCTTAATGAAACATTAGGTTAGTGATTCGGAAGCATAAATTAAAATACTTTAAGAAAACGATGATAGGGTTATAAATACATCAACAACTGAATTTAGAGTCAGGAAGCAGGCTTATATTAAATTCCCAATCCTTGAGAAGAAGAAAGAACCCTATGTAGCAATATCAATAAGCACTTTCCCACTGCTATTTAATGATTGAAACAACAGATGCTCAGTGGATCCCTGCATCCCAAGACCACGAACAGGAAGTAACTTATTAATTGCATGAGAGTAGTAATGGCTCATTAGGTGAAAATAAATGTGAATTATCTCCAAATTACAATGGCTGCCTTTATTAACAACCCAGGTGACCTAATTGAATACAACAGGACATGAAGACACAGTTACTCTAATTACATGGAAGCAAAACAATGGAAACACCTCATTAGTACTGTTCGAATACAACACGCATAAACCAGTGCACTTACAGCTGTAACAGTGGACAAATAAATAAAACTTAACAAACAGTACTCACATGGTGAATACAAGTCAAAACACTTACTGGAAGGGACTGAGTAAACTCCAGAAAACAGACATGTATTGAACATTAGATAATCCTACCTGTGCCCCAGTTGCAATTTCATCAGCAGCTTCGTTCATCACTCCTAATGTTTGGAAAGCAAATACACAGAGCTCCCGTTCACAAACAGTGGGCTACACAAAGAAAGAAAGAAAGTTAATTTTTTTTGTTTTACTTTTGGGTTCTTGCTTTTAGCATGTCATACGTACAACAAAACCCAAACACAATTAATGCTAATTTTTCATATTTTAAGTGCAACATTAATTTTTAATTATTAATACATATCAATTATTGAGGAAGACACATTAGAGAAACATTTTAATAACCTGGAGAGCAAGAGTGAAGAACACTAAAGCTCGTAAGTACTCAGAGAGGCTAAATTTAAAAGAAATCCCAGCGCAGTTACAAAACCAAAATTACAGGCATAGTATACCCAAATGTTCCTAAGACTATATATCTGAAAACTTCCTACATAATTAAACTTAATGGAAAACAAATCCAGATGCTAATGGAAGCAGGTTTATTCTTCATAGCTTCTTACACTGCTGTTCAGAACACACATAAAAATCTGATTTGGAAGACAAATTTCTTGAAGAGGCTATTTTTAATTTTTGACAACAAATTATTGGTAAACTATGAAAAAATCCATTATACTTTTACAGCATAAACACTGTATTTTGAAGGCTACTTATTTTATGGAACAAAGGTAATTCCATTCTTTTTTCAGGTATTAAACAAATCATAAAAGCCCCTTGTTGCTGAACCAGCTTTTGCCTATTAAAAAATAATTCACGATGTTATCACAAATAAAAAAACATTATGTAAACTGCATATTGAGCGAGAACTGAACATTTTGCCTTCATAAAGCAAACAAAGAAGAAACAAAAAGGAGCACAGCTTTAAGTAAAGAAAATAGGCATGTCCATGGGCTTCCTGATTACAACCCTTAGAGCAATCCCACCTCATTTACTGAAGGGTAATCAGCAAACCAACTTTTTAAAGGCTCAAGTAATATGACACAATGAATTGTTATAAGCATTCAAAATTAAGAAATAGTTGAAAGAAATACAAATTAAAACCTTCCTTAAAACTACCCAATAAACACAACCTTTTATGACAATGTTGAAAACAAGCAAAAATACTTCCTGGATACTATTTATTTGAATGCGTAGTATTAAATCCTAGCTCTCTGAAACTTAAACTTACCTTTGTAACTAAAAGTTCTGATCTAGTGATCACAACAATTACTAAAGCATCTGTAGTAGTACGCTTTGAAGTTCAAGCCACTGCCTCTACAAAGCACTTGCAGAAATGAAAAATTTAATTAAGCACACAAAGAAAACCTAAAATTTAGCTGAATTCTGTTTCAAGCAACAGCTTAGCCAGTAATAAGCATACTGCTGTACTTGTAGTCACTTGTTTTACAGCACTTAGAACATTCATTTGCTTGATTTCAAAGATTCAAGACCTCAGTAAACATCTGAAATCTCCTGGATTGATACAGTCTCACTTCATTTGCTTTACAAGAGCTATCATCTTTCAAGTCTAATAGTGCCATCCATTTGATTTAGTTTATCTGCCATGTTACATTGCATTAGGCAGCATATGAAGCCAAACATGATCAAATTCACTGTGCCATGGCAAGGTGGACAAGAGGTATCTATTATTGCCATTATTCTTGGGTTTTCCACGTGGAAGATGGTTAAATCATTTGTTTAGTTGGGGAAGCATGTCAGCACTACCACTTTACCAATAGTAATCAACAGTGTACACAGACTTCCTTTATTTCAGAGCAGGGAATAAGCCTGGAATAGCAGAGCAATCTAAGTTTGGCCATGCTTGTCATGAAAAAAACTTGTAAGAAAATATTTATTTTTGATATTTTGTTTACTGTCTCAGCAAAGTAAGTTATGCTGAGACTTAACGATGGCAAAGGGAACACATGATTTGTCACCATTTCTCTTTTTCCTGCCCCTCTGTTATGATCTCAGACGTGTCTGAGCATCTGGAGAGGGAAGTTAGGAAAACAGTCATTGCGCTTATGCTTGACTTTCGAAAGTCTTTTTTTCCCCCAGGCTGACACTGGAGAACTCTAGATATAAGGAAAAGCAAGACAGCAGAATTTCAGCCCTGAAGTGGTACAGATACTTTGGTTAGGGTCTATACAATTCTTCTCATTTTGTGTATTTGGTGAACCTTCCTGTCCATATTTTGTCAGTACAACACAATGGGGAAAATAATCCCAACCTGGCAGCTAGAGGGACATTTCAACAGTCTGTCTTCATATAGCCTGGATGTCTTTTAACCCACACTACAGCCATTTTAAAAGCACTTTTGAATACTGTTTCTGAAATTTGTCTCAATTTAACAAAGTAAGATGTTTTTAACTTGAATTTCCCACAAGTGTTAGCAATGCATTCCAAGAGATGTTGGTATGGCCATTTCAGTGTCCTCTACTCCAGTCACTGGTTAAACTCAACCATTAATACTGTTTAAATCCCTACAAAATGAAAATACTAGCTTGCAATTACGAAGCAAATATTTGACGGGCTCTTGTTTGTCACACACAGTGACTTACCGATTCAGTGTTACATTTCCTTACTTTCGTTTTGCCTGCAAGTGTGCATGCTAGAACCAATGAAAACATGAAAACTACGTTAATAAATCAATTCTAAAAGGCAGAGTTTAAAGAAAACGACAAGCTTTACGGGGAAACTGGGATTTCAGCCTGCTCTTACTCTGCTGCTCATGTTTTGCATATTGATAGTGTGTTTCCCTTTATGGTAACCACTCTTCTCTTGTCATAGGATGTGAGCCCTTGGGACAGGAACAGTATTGTTCTGACTTCAGATCATAAATATGAGAAATGTCCCTATCCACTCTAAACAAAACAAGAACATCACTAACACATTTATAAAAGCTATGTTGTTCCAATGTCATCTTCAGATACTCTTACTTTGATTCATGTACATGTAATATTCAACAAGCTGAACTTTCTAAGAATTTCTATGTCTGTACATGAAATACGGGTATGTTCTTACTGATGTGGCATTGACAGCCACAAATGTACACAATAACCACCTTTTCTTAGATTACTATTTTCCATTGTTTTCAAACGGAAAATACACGACAAAATAGGGCTTGGACACTTGTATTTCTGAATATGAATTCCATTCTAGATGCACACAGTTTCACAGATTACAACTACCACCTTGAGGACACGAGCTGACTCGCTGGGTGACTTGGTTGCTTACTTCCTGAAGAAAGCAATTGCAATCCCTCTCAGCAGCAGCAGCTACCAGGGTCTCACATAGACTTTATTTTTTCTCTTGAAAATAGAAGATTAGCATAAAGCCATTGGTTTTCACAGAACTATTAGCTAAGTGGAGATCACTGGTGTTGAAACACTATTAGAAGTATCATTATTCCAGTGGGGAAAAACCAGAAGAAAATACGATGTGGGCAGCTAACCTGAGACTTCAAATGCTTGGAGGCAGAAGGTAATGACAGAACCAGAAAGCATCTTCTGAATGTTTGAAGTTTTCAGACTTTTCCTTTAGCCACCCCCATTCTTTGCATGATCAGTAGCTCCCACCCAACTGCTGCTGTGGTGAAAAAAGCACAGAGTTCCGGTGTGTTACAATGCAAATGTCATTTCTTTCCGCAGTGACTGAGACTGGCAGACACACAAACCACCTACTCACTGTGGCATATCCTGGTTCCTGGACAAATACACAACCTAAAATATTTTCTAGACATTCTCTCAATTTGAAAAAGCTGAAACTTTCATAGTTTATATGGATCTAGCAACTTTCTGATGTGGGCTGCAGCTGTGCTCAGAGCAATGTGCCATGGTTTCCTGTATTCTGAGGGATATGACACAGACACTAATGAGGCTGTAACATGACTGACACACCTGAAAACTATTGATCTAACAGGAGATGCTTCAGGGAAGGCTCATCACCTGACATACAGCAAATGTAATAAATGGTGAAGGCAAAACCATTAGTGACCACCTCACTTTTCTAAATGAGAGCAACAGACCTGGAGACAAAATGGAACTTCAAATCTCTGTTCTGTTTCCTACTTCCCTCCACATCAACTCTTAGTTTTACTGTAAGGTAAACTCTCTGAATAGTCTCCAAATATTCACGTGTTACATGGAACATGCTGCTCAAAGACATGGGAGACACCACAGCTGTAATCAGATACAACCTGAAGAAAGATGAGAGTAGACTGTGGCTGAGTAAGAAATGTCACTTGTTCTGTTTGGCTTTGTTTTGCCTGATTCAAGTTTTATTTTCTGGGGTTTTTGGGGATTTTTTCTGCATCTTACACACTTCCAAAAAACATATTCCTACTTCACAAATATAGAAATAAATGGTGAACAAACAAGAATTATAGAATGCTAGATGGGCAAGGTGCACTTGGTAACTTGTTTGCAACAGGAAAAGCTATACTGCAGTCATTTTACTCTGTCAGTAAAATATAAATTATTTGAAATCTATTTTATTAAAATACAGGTTGTAGCTGCAAAGGCTTTTTTCATGAAAAGAGATAAAACCAGCCTACATTGTGGCATAAGGATTAGAAAGACCACAGCGTTATTCCACAAAAATCTTGGAATTCCACAAGCATCTTGGCTTCACTCCAGTCTGACTAAACATATTTGAACACCTACACTTTTCTCCACAGTTCAGTGATGTTTATTCTGTTCAAGAAATTTCCCAGGACTAAGCAGCATACTCTTTCTGAGATATCAATGCTTCTGTGTTTTCAGCGGTGTCTAAGACTCTTGTATTCAAAGCACAGAGAAAGCCAAGACCTCTTCAAATCAACGAGAACCCACCGAGGGCAAGATTTCACCCACAGTAAATAAAGCATAACTGAGCACTTTGGGATGAAAAGCATTTAAAAAAATGTAAGCTTACTAATGGAAGACATGTACCAGAATTACAAGACTGTGCTTATTTTTACAGCTAAATAATAAGAACAGGTATTTCAAATACTGCTTTATCGTATTTTACTGTTCATATTTTATGGGATAAACATTAAACAGCCGAAATGTATGCACCAGAGTACAAATTTCAAAGAAACTAGCTATAATATTTAATTTTGTTGGTTTTTCACTAACTCCTCCTTTGTTCTAAGGAGATCTCAGTCTGAGGTTTCGACACAAGATGGCACTCTAAAGAGACATCTTTACTAAATAAAAACTACTGATACACAGATGGTTTTTTAATTACCTTATTGAATATATTCTGGGAGTTTTTTGTCCTGTATAATTGTCTCATAGGTCTTTAAAACCCACTCAGTCATGCTGTTCTATCAATGGCCTTAGTGTTTGCAAATGAGGAATTTGGGAAGGCACATAACAGCAAGATAGACATTAGCTTTACAAATCACACTGTGTAAAAGCTGAACAAGATCAAAGAAGTACAGAAAGATTGAAGCTGGCAGGGATCTCCACAGGCCATCCAGTCCAACATCCCTGCTCAAGCATGGTCACCTAGAGCCAGCTGCCCTAAACAGATAGCTTTTGAATTTCTCCATGGATGGGAACTCCACAACCTCTCTGGGCAACTTAATCCCATGCTCAGTCATCTTCAGAAAAGGTGAAAAAGGTAAAAAGTATTTCCTGTTATTCCACTGAAACATCCTGTGTTTCAGGTTGTATCCTCGCCTCTTGTTGTGTCACTGAACACCACTGTAAAGGGCCTGGCCCCATCCTTTTTGCACCCTTCCTTCAAATATTTTTAGATATTAGTAAGATCCCGCTTGTGCCTTATTTTTTCCAGGCTCTCAGCCCTTCCTCCTGCGTGATGTGCTCTAGCTCCTTTAATCATCCTAGTGACCCTTCACTGGACTTTCTCCGGTAACTCCATCCCTTTCTTGTGCTGAGGAGCACAGAATGGACAGTGTGGCCTCACTGGGGCTGTGCGCAGGGGCGGGATCACGTCCCTCCACACATGCAGACAATTCCACTGTTTAATGTAGCCCAGGACACCATTAGCCTTCCATACCACAAGCGCACATTGCTTGCTCATTTTCAAGCTGGTGTCCTTTTCTGCCGAAGCCAAGCTGCTTCCCAGCTGGGTGGCCCCCAGCATACACTGGTGCCTGGGTTTGCTCCTCCCCAGCTGCAGGACTTTGCACTCCTCCTTGCTGAAGTGCATGAGGCTCCTGGCAGCCCACTGTTCCAGCCTGTCGAGGCCTCTCTGAACGGCACCCATCGCTCTGGAGTACGGCACACTTCTCCCATTCTGTCATCACCTGTAAACTCTCCGAGGATACACTCTGCACCATCATCTGGGTGATTAATGAAGGTACTTAACAGGACTGGACCCACTACTGACCCCTGGGGTACACCGCGAGCTGCTGACCTCCAAGCAGACTTTACCCAACCGAACATCACACTCTAGGCCCAGACATCCAGCCCGTCTTCAGACTACCCCCCATCTCCTCAGTCAGCCCACGCATCAACACCTTGTCTAAGGGATCTTAAGGCAGACACTGTCAAAAGCCTTACTCAAGTCCAGGCAGGCAATATCCACTGCTCTCCCCTTGTCTACCAGACCAGTCGCTTCCCCACAGAAGTTTAATCAAGTCAGTCAAGTATGAATTCCCACTGGTGAAGCCATGCTGACTGTTTGTGAGGGTTTTCTTGTCCTTAATGTGCCTGGAGATGGTTTTGAGGCTCAGCTGTTTCATCACCTTCCTACAGATCAAGGTGAGGACGACCAGGGTGGAGTTCTCTGTATCCTCTCCTTCTTGCCCTTCTTTAGGAGAGGACTGACATTTTCTTTACTCCAGTCTTCAACTATGATATCACATTTTTATTGCACTTCTTTTAATCATATCCTTAAATGTAACAGCCACTTTTGTTAATGACTCATGATATCATTACGTTAAATGTAATAAAAGTACATGGTGAATTCCTAAAACAACTTATTTCTCTACTATTAAAGCAGCAAAACTGTTGTATTATTAAGATGCAACTTAGTCTTTCCCTAAAATATTCCAGTAATAATAAAAGGAAGAATTTCATACAGCATTAAAAAGAGTTAATAGCCTTCTAACACTGAACCAAATAATGCTTAGGTTTATTACGTTCTTAGATCTGCTTTGGAAAATACATTTTTTTAGCTAGATGAACCAAACCAGACGGTTTAGAAGGACCTTTATGTGTATATGTGTATGCACAGCTGTTTGAATCCTCCTTAAAAAACTGACTTCATTGCTCGTCTTCCAGTACTTTTATTCTCTCATACAAGACTAACTTTATCTAAACTTTATCCAAAATTTTAGATAAAGCTAAAGTAAGTTTTTTCTAAAGTTTTATCAAGCATTGTAACAGACTGCTCCGAGACCTGTGCAGTCTCCATCCTTGGAGATCTTCAAAAGCCAGTGAAAGGCAGTGGATGAAACAAATTCCAGTTTCAGGAATTTTTCACTAGAGACATATGCCCCATGCAAGAATATGTCAGTACTTCAGAATGGGTTTCGTGGAAGTCATTCAACTTTCCTAAGTTAATTTCTAATATTTAATCTAATATTGTAGTTTGACAGAAATATTGCAGTTTGACTGAAATCAGGATCATCCATGTAACTATTTCAACAACACAGATGTGAATGAAAGACCAACTGGTTGAAAATGTTAGGAAATGTTAGGGGGGAAAAAAAGGCATTTCACAATATGTTATTGAAACAATCCAAATCTATCCATTAATTACAAACAAATAATAGTCCATTCTCACTTATCTAAACAACTTCTCTGTTGAAAACAAATTCAAAGACAGGAACATGAGGCTAATAATTCAAGTGACTAGACCCTTATTTTTTTCAGTAGATTTACCATATCTGCCTTCTGTGTGTCTCCTCCATAGTACTTGTGTTTAACCTCTCACTTCCCCCTTTTTCAAAACAAAGCAAGGAGCTACTTCAGAAGATGGCAGAGCTTCTGAGACCTGCAGGAGGATGCACTGTGATTCTTTATATGACTTATGGGAGCTGTTTGGATGTACAGGCTGCAGTGTCGACACTTGCTAATGATTTCAAAGCTGTTTCTTAATATTTCTGTGAAAAGTGAAATATGCAGAATTCTGACCATCATTAGAAATGACTGCATGAAATAGTATTGGTCCATGTTATGTAAGAGCTTAAATAATATTTTTTATTTTAGGATCCATGTATTCATTGAATTTTTCCTCTGCTTTACAGAACAACCACAAATCATTCCAAGCAGTGGTTTCAAGCAATTTTCTGATTTTGGTGGTAGTCTATGTAAGTGTATATCTCTAAACATCCAATTTGGCTTTTTTAACTTCTGGTGTGCTGCAAATAATCCTCAGATCTCACTGTGCTTTTCAAATAAATACAAAAGAAACAGGCGCTGATGAGAACTTTCATTCATCCCCATCTTATTTGGGAAAGGTGTGAATACTTACAGGAAAGCGTTACCTACTTTACTGCTGTGGTTTTTTTAAAGAGGATGGAATGAAGCAATGGAACATGGGCCTTTACAAAGAAGAGTGTTACAACTTCATGATGTGTTACAGTACTTTTCCAAGACTCCTTCTTCCGTTCTAGAGAACCTTTGCTCTTCCCCTTTGCAGTAATGCAGGTGCAGTTCCTTGTGAGGGCATTAGGTTTGGGCATGTTCTAAGGTAACCCCATCTACCTAATGTGTTTTGCTTTCTACACGTGCAAAACCTGTGGAGTACACAGAGGAACTGCGTATTTAACTCTGGTCGTCTGTATTTCAGGGAATTTTGGAGCTCAAAAGAAAACGGGTTATTCTCAAAGATATTCCTTTGCTCTGTAAAGAAATTCCTAAGAGAAATATAAGAATTTCTTACTTACTCATCTTCAGCAAGCCAGTAAAGCAGCCCCTGTATTTATCCTCAATAAGGGACCAACAAGGCATAACAATACGCAAAGATTTCAGTGTACAACAGGATCCCTGAACCAGCAAGGGAACATTTGCATGATCAGATAATTATTGAGGGCTCTGGAGCAAGATAGATGTCCACTGTAAAATCATCAAGTCAAACATATGCAATTATGTCATGCAGCTGTTCTGCATGACAGAATCTTCCATACAATGATACGTCTGCCATGTGGATCTAGTGCCTAAATAAAGCCATAAAAAATGAAACATCTTGTTGTCATCAAGTGGTTGTTATCTTATGGGAAAAAAGATGTCAGGATTTTTAAAAAGTAACTTAAACTGAAATAGATATGAAAGCCAACTACTCCCCCAGAAAAATGTATTTAGGAAAATGAAACACAATACTGAGAAGAAAGCTTGCTGAGAGAGATTGATTTAAAGATACTTTATAACTAAGACAAAACGATAGCCTGCAGAAGGAAAAAACTTTATCTCTCAGTTTCAGATGGTTTCTTCAGCTGTTGTGAGGATGAGACATATGAATTGAGCAAGTCAGTAACGACCAGCACAAAAAACTATGTACAGCATAAGAGTTTGTAAGTAGGTATAGCACTTCACAGTATTAAAAGACTGTAATCGTTGTGTGATGGCAATTGTTGAATTTTTAAACTGCATCTAAGACAATTAATAAACTACACTATAGTTCAGGAAAGGCACCAGGCTGACATATGGGAGGATTAGAGAGTCAAATTTCTCTGTGGCTTCTTTATAACTGCATAAAACTCCATAAAATATCAGAAAATCAAGCCTATATACACATTAAAGTAACTTTTCAAGCAATAACTTTATTATGATTTTATAAAGTCAAAGGTCTTCTTTGCTGTTGAAAAAATAGATCCAAAATGTAGAAGGGAAACTCACCATTAAGGGTGCCCACACCTGGACATGAGCCTGCATGCATCTGTGCGGAGGAACTAAACTTTAAAGGGAGAATCTGGTGAATGACCCAGAGCTATTTAGTCTGTGGCACCTCTTGGGACACAACCTGCTACAGAGAGAGCCTATGTATGTAATGCCTTTGGGATGCAGGCATCTGTAGAGAATGAGATCTGGACACTCTTGCTAAGCACACCACGGCAAGGCACCCACCATTACGAAACCTGGTGAAGTTACTGTGGTATCCAAAGAGAGAACTCTTTACAAAGGCCAGGGATCCTCAATAAGGCTACACTGCACGTAGACTGCCTTAAATGAAAGCCTGCTGCATTCTTGTAATAAAAGTACTCAGTTTCTGAGATCTGCTCCTGAAGCAGTACTAAACATAAAATGCTCTTTCTCTTCCCCTACATTATATATATACACATATATACGTATGCATGTATGTGTATGTGTGTGTGCAGCTGAAGCATGTAAATAAATCCCACAAACTGACTACTTTAAGCTGTCCCTGGCCAGAGCTCTCAATAGAGTGAAGCATAAATTTCCTTAACACACTCTAGGGCAAGATAATGCTCAAGTCAAACTGAGATTCTTTTTCACCTTCTACAGAGCTGCAACTCATTAATGGCTCTATATTGCTTATTGAGTCATTCAAGCATACGCAGAGCATGCTAGATTTCTTCCTGGTATCTAATTTTTCCTAGGTTATATAATGACACTCATTTTTGCCAAGCTTGTCATGCTCCTTCAAAGGCACCGATGAATATATGTTAAGGGGCAAATATGGTTGCAGCTTCTTCTGTCTTGAAGTGCTGAAAAACTCTTAGATAGCTATAAAATGACCCTTCTTTAAATCGAAGACACAGAAGTGTAATTTTGAGAGATTTTAATTTTTATCGTGGGAAAGAAGGAATTAATACCTTTTTCATTTAGAGCAAACAACTTTCCACCTGATTTTTTTTTTAATAGACTAAATCCTACTATTTGCTTTGACCTATGGATAATAGATAAACCCCAATAACTTAAATAATTATGTTTTTCAAACTTTACTCATTCTCCAAACATTATGGACTTTGTCTTATCTCGTTCTGTCACAGGTAATACACACAGCAGTGCATTCAAAGACAAACAACAAGGAACTGATGCCTTTTTTACAGGCTTCCAATCAGTTTTGGCTACTGATAAATCTGTCAGAAAACCTTGCTTTTAAAAGAGAGATATGAGCTTGAAGAGGCAAAAATAGCACCTGATTGGATATCCAAAACTACAGGGGTTTAACCATGACTTAAAACAGTGTTAATTGGGTATGGATATGCTTTTTCAAATCCTACTAGCAGCCTATTTGCACACCCTGCCTACAGTCAGAACGCCTGGCCCTGGGCCCAGTCAGTGTCACAGGGAACGACACTGGAGTGGCTGCTGCTACCCGGTAGAGCAATAGTGCTCCTGAATTTAGTTCCACAGAACTATCACAGACGAGGTCTGCTTCAGCTTATGTGTAGTTGCTTGCCACACTGTGGAGAAATCGTCTGGTATCAGACCATTCACACACTGGAGCTAGTTTTCCATGGCTTTAATCTTTCAAGGTTACTCATGTTTCCACTGGATGAAGGGCAGGTGAAAGAAGATTCTAAACTGCAAGACCAGTCCTAAAGCTAAGAATTGTGTTCTGTTAATGTGCTCTTGCACAAAGCTGCACTGATCCAGCAGCTCCAGGCAGTGTGTGTCTCTCATGACCAATCTTACTCTTTTCCAGCAGCACTAGAGAGGCTACAATGATCAGCAGGCAGAATTTTGTTCCCAGCCACAGAGGAATGAAAGGAAGAGCTGCCTAACTGGTCAGACTTTGGGCATACTGAGCCAAAACGGTACCCCCAGACCAGGCCACTGCTAGATCAGGTACTTCACACAGCATCTCCTTCTACTGCCTTTTTTATTACATTTGAGGACAGCTCGTTCCAGCAGCCTGTGAGCAAAACAAGGTCAGAAGAATTTCGCAGAGTGCTGGCATTAACACCATCATCTGTAAATGCCGTGGTCGTGGCTTGATAAAAGCTCAGGGATGAGGTGCTCTAAGCTTTCAAAAGAATGCCAGAGGACTGGGAAAGCACTCTAATGCACTTCTTTGTGTTATCTGGCTTTGACTACTGCAGCACAATAGTGTTCAGTGAAAAACATGCCCCCTTTACATTTCTGTGGTATGATACAAGCCTGATTTCTCTCTCCTTTGCTTGTAAGCCTTTTTTTTTTTTTTACAAATTTACAGCAAAATTTACAGCAAAATCTAATTAATATACTTCTTATTTTTGCATCTCAAAAGAATGTTAAAATGAAACATCTGAAACAATTCAACAGTTTTCCAACAGGTTTGTATGGTCCACAGGTATTCAAGGCACTATAAAATGCATTGTTTACCAGCACACCACTTACCCTCAGCATAGGGCCATTCTGGAACACATGAGGTTCATCACAAACTACACAGTATTCATTCAATACTGGTATCCGCTGCTCAGCAAATTCAATAGTCTGAGAACAATGAAAATGAGAATAACATCTGCTTAAAAATAATTAACAGTCAGCTCATGCTCCACAGTGTTTTATAAACGAGTAAGATATGACATCCTACCTGCACAAGAAAGCCACGGTCTCGCACCGGAATGCATTTTGCACCATAATTTTGCTGCAAGGGAAAAGTTGAGGCAACTTCAGTGTTGGCAGACTAACTATAAGGAAATGGTGAAGTATTTATAAATTTTTGCATGTAAATATGTTAATCAAACAACTTGCATCTAAAAAGATCTCTCACTTGCATGAACCAGCCATTACAAATAATCAATCCTTTTACAGTTTACTGAATGTAGCACAGCTTTTTAGTACTTCTTTCTAGTTCTTAAATCTGATGAAGTTTTATATCTTGCCATCCGAGAACCTTTAATCTCAAATGAAAATACCAGTGCCTTCACTCCATTCTAATAAACTGACGTTTGGTAACTTCCATTACGTTTTCACTGTGTATTGCCTACCCAAATACAGGCTGTATGTTATGGCTTGAAAGACTACTGTAACTCTCAGTAAGGCTGCAAACCTTTTTGTTTTATATATACGAAGGTCTCAGTTCTGCAAACACCGCATTGACAGATCTTTATGTTCAGATACTACTCAAATTCTTTTTCTTTCAGCATGCAACAGCATAAATTAGAAGTAACTTCTGTTACAAGAGTCAGTAAGGTTCAAACTTCCCTCCAGACTGACACCTATTTCAATCAACCTGTTTTGAATAAGAGTTAGATGAACTCCATTCACAGTGTTTTGGGGTTTCCTTTAATAGGGTTATTTCCTTTCATTTCTCTACTGTTTAATTACTTAACTGCTTTTCCATTTCTCTTCTGGGCAACAATCCTACTTCTATTCATATATGAGACTCTAATATTTTAGCTGAGAATTGAAGAGAACTCAGTATCTTGATTCATCACTTCTACATTCCACTGACTTCAAATTGCAGTTAGGCACCCAGGCTACCCATATATCTGTTGCCTGCATATAAAATGTGAAATAGACTCTTGATGCCCTTCCACTAATATCAATCAAACTGCATTTGACCATGTATGTGATGATCTTCCCTCAAAGTAAGTGCATCGAAGCAGTAAATTAGGAGTAGTTTTTATAGGCTGCCAAGCAGGGCTTGCCTTTCTTCCCTATCAGCTGATAACATCAGTAATGAAAAGTAGTCAGCTCTTCATTATCTTATAAAAACCAAAGGGACTTTTCCTACTAACGTCAGGAGAGAAAAGTCTTGCTATGTTAATACATCCTCTGCTGAATCAGAAAAAAGTGCATCTCAAAACTGCAACAAGTAGAAAGTCTGATGGCTCATGTTAAATTGATTTTGCTGGGCACACCACATAAATCAACCACGCATATATATAAATGATCTTACAAAAGTGTATCCCTGCTTTTAGATATAAAGAGTATAGCTTAAAGCTTACTAAACTAAATTACCATGAAACATAGCGCACTCAATGTAATTTCATTATTTAGAATGCACTATTTTAAACATATGTATGGCATCTGAAGGAAGAATCGGCTTCCAAGGTACCACCAGGCAAAGGGAGTGGAGAGAACTATTTTCTAAACACTTCTCCCCAAATCAAACACAGAAAACAGGCTGGTGCCTGGAAAAACTGCAAACAAACCCACTCTTTCTTCTGAAGTAAAAAAGCCATCTTTTAAGAAGCATAGGCAGAAGAATTGATTTCGAGAGCTCTTTCTTAAATGCAAGTGTATGGGCTACCCTTTGTTTTCCCAATCGATTACGTCTCTGGGGAAAATAAGAGGGCCAGCATGGGCCCAGTTCCTTGTGTGGCCTCTGATGTCCCTCAGCACATCTGAAGGTTTAACCCTTCACAAACCATGTGTTTGTGCAAGAGGTCAGTGGAACTATGACTGAGTTCCTTCCAGTAGCATAATGATGATAGATGCAATGACCAGAAGGAGAGGTGACGTGGCACTCAAACCATCTAATAGACAGTTGCTTCCTCCACGAAGCAAACAGGGAAATGAGAAAAGTCCTGCACAACCAACTTAATTTTGCAGCACAGAAGTGCACACTCTCCCTTCTTCCTGCAGGAAGTATGCAGGGAAGGAAGTGGGTGACTGAACTTTTGCTATGGCCAGCAGCTGTGCATTGAGCTGCATTCAACATGACACATAAAATCTCTGTCTTGACCTCAGCAAATTCTGATTTTATAACTTAAGTATATGTGTACGCACAGCTGTTTGAATCCTCCTTAAAAATATTACTTCATTGCTCATCTTCCAGTATATCCAATATAGTCACTAACATATATCCTAAGTATCAATGCTTTCAAATAAAAAGCATAATAGCACATTCGAAAAATAACAGGATGAAAATGAGCAGAATTCAAAAAAATATTACGCACAGCAGCTTGTGAAGGTGATGATGAGGATGGTGTTAAGATACCAATAAGCCCTGAGGTAAGAGAGAGCCTCCTGCTCTCTGCCATGGTGGACTCCTTGAAAGGCTCCATTTTGGATGATTTAGGGGCATTGGAGTAAGTCTTGCTGAGCAACTTGTGATTCTTCAATCCATCCAATTCTTCCATTCTAAGGTTACTGGAGTAGGATCTGCTTAAAAGTTTGTGGGGCTTCAAGGTGCTGTTGTGCTCACATCGAGGATCCCCAGAGCACGACCTATTTAACACCTTATGGGGCTTTAAAGTGATGCACTCCTCCTGCTTGACAGCTGCAGAGCAAGCACGACTCAGCAGTTTGTGCGATCTAAGAGCCATTGTCTGTTCAGCCCTAGGGTCACTCGACAACGAGCGGCCAAAGGTTCTGTGAGATTTTGTGGCACACACATCCTCCGCCTTCACCGTGCTAGAGCAAGTCCTTCTCAGTAGTTTGTGAGTCTTGGAGATGCCATCCTGTTCCGACTTCAGTTTTGATTTATTTTTACCACAGCCAGGTGGAGGATAACTTGGCGACCTTAGAATAAAGAAGATGGCAAAGTTGGAGAATAATCAAAATCCTGGGCAAATCAAGCAAGATCACGCAGACGTAAACACTTTTAAGTGTCACCTGTCTTTATGTTTTTTACTAGTATTAAATTCAACCCAAACTTTTAAAACATAAACAATTGCATGTCAGACATTTTCCAATACCAAAACAAACAACTTACTCCTATTTACACACAAGCTCATCAATCAAAAAGACAATTAACTACTTAAGTAGAAGTTAGAGCTGTGACCTTACAGCTTTTCAAAAAGGTCTCTATGTCTCAAAACAAACCAATTATTCAGGAAATTATCTTTGTAATGAAATCCACAACTTATGACACATTTTCCTTATCAAAATCTATCTTTTCTATGTAACGATCATGGCATGATCTCATGAAAGTTATTGTCTTAGCATAACAAATTCTATGTTCAGATCCAATGGAAGATACAATGAGCAGTGAAACTTGGAGACTAAATCAAATTTAATTCAGGTGAAAAGGACATTATTTTAAAAACAACATTATAACCTGGTCACTTTGTGAAAGATAAATATATACCCTTCTTTCTGGTTATACACAATTCTAACTCTGTAACACCAGAAATGAGATTGTGAGAGACCTAAATTCCAAATGCAGAAAGTAAAGAACAAAAGGTTTTTATGAAACAACATTCACACAAAATGTCACCTTTCTGTAAGGTTCACATTCACCTGTCCTTGCAAAGAACATGTAACAGGTATGCTGAATCATTTTCCTATGTTTTATAAGCAACACCAATCTTTGGAGTATTTTTTTGTTCGTTTGTTTGCATCAAATAGATAAGTAAAAACCCAAGGGGAGAGGCTGGCAGGTTTCCCCACCCTGTTAGCAGATGTTGACAGCGGAGGATGCACATGGAGGCTGCTGATTCACTGCAGCAGCTGGCTCACTATCACCCTCCTTCAACGGGAGGTAGGAATGGTGCCTCGGGGACAGAGAGGGTCCCTGCATTTGGGCCGAGCCATTTCTGGACTGTGGCTCCCAAATCATGAGGAAAAAGAACGGGCTGGTTTTGTATGCCCTTTCTGAATAAAACCAAACCCCAAGCTATGGCCTGTGCTTGGCAGTGGCGTATGGCATGCTAGGGAATGGATAAGATTTCTACTTAAAAAAACATTTTTCCTCCTCTACTCTTCAACAGACAGACAATCTTATTCACCTTTGACATTCCCTCCTTTTTCAATCTGAGTGATTGCTGTATTCTACCTCTTTTTCATAGCCTGAATTTAGAACGGCAAAATTCGTCAAAAAGAAGGAATATTCAAAGATGCATTCAATTCAAATTCAGTAACTGAATCAAAGAGGTGATCTGTCCACCCTCCATAATCAGGAAAACACACTAGAGTAAATAGTCACAACCCTAAAAGAGGTAAAATCAGAGCCTGATTCTACATATACTTACGAGTATGAGCAACTGGCAGAAATCGTATTAAATTCAAATTCATTCAAACTATTCATTAACTCTTTCTTACGCTTTCTAATGCCTTTTCTCTTTGAAATTCTGTGCCTGCATTTCAGAAGTGGAAAACATTAATGTAGTCAAATACTGGAGAGGGGAGAGTGCTCAGCATCTTTAAAAATCAGTCTTTCATTAATGACCATTCCAGTTTTAAAAAACTAAATATACAAACTGCTGTATAAAGAAGAGCTGGACAAACACAGAAATATACATAACATATGCTATACATACGTATTACTCGTATACATATTACTTGTATTTTTATTCTTGCTATTCACGTAAAGATAAAATAAAAATACACACACAAGTTAAAGTAAAATCCATTATTTCCAGTTTTAGATGGAACATGGCTCCTTAGAGAGCAGGGCACTGAAATGCTCCGTCTTCTAATAATCTTAGAAGCTGCAGCAGTACCTAGCTCGCTCCTGATGTCATGCAATGCAAGGACTGGAAACCCATGAGGTAAGATATAAATAGAGAACTTCTCTGTGGAGAAGAGTCAAGATTTCACCTTGTGAAGTCTGCTGTGGATTTTTAACAGTTTATGGTGATAACAGCTCATTTTCCGTGCTATTACCTGCGCAATGTAGAAAAGATGTGCAGAGGGGATTTCACCTTTTTGTCAGACACCTTCTTATTGTGCGTACAATTAGATTTCTCTTTACTGTTCTTCCACTGTTGTGTAACAAATGTCTGCATGATTCTGCAAATTAAGAGAGAAAAAAAAAGGTTTTCTCATCTCAGCCAAGACATACTCAGTTTAATACTATGGTCTCAGTGGTCACCATGCAGGTGACAATGCATTGTTCTCACTCTACAGCTGAAGTTTTCTGTCATGTATGTGGATTAACGACTGGGCGCCCCAGCCCCTCAAAAATCCTTTCTTTTCCACATAGAACTAATTTAACATGGGACTCTTAATGAGAACACAGTCAGTATAAAGAACCACTGCAACTGCAAAACTTATGCAGACTATACCGCTCATGGAGATCTAGAGACAAACTGAATCAAAGGCTTCAAATCCAACTACAGGGGTCTGCCTCTCACATGACCACAGGCTGCTGCATCTGTATGGCAAAGCAGAACCTTATTCTCTGATTCTAATCTGACAGTTGGGGTCTTAATAGTGATGAAAGTCAAAGCTGAATTTGGTGTGAAAAAGAAATATCCCATTGCCACAGCCACGAGGGACCACTGAGTTCACGGGTATTCTGACTCCTGCTCAGTTGTGAACTGTGCAGCTATGTTCTTGAAAATGTCATATGAGAACCTTTAGTAATTACCTGGGGCAAAAATCACAGACAGCGTAAATAGCAAAACATTTTAAGAGACTGTTCATTTTGGAGGAGTATTTATTTTCTTTCTTTTCTTTGAAGTCATGTACCATAGAAATTTTAATAACTTGCTTCACTTGTAAGATTATGAAAATGTTGCACTGAATTTCTTAAAACACTAAACAGGAATATTTTTTTCCTCCGTGGTTTCTTAATGTTGCAATGGTGCGATATTAAAGGCTATATACTTAAAAATTTATTACATGGACAAAAGCATATGCAAAAAGATGACTCAGCAAAATTGTATTAAAATGAGTTGTACTACGACCACATGAAACTGCCAATTTTTTTGACTATTCTTCCATTTTGTCCTCAAACATGGATGGCCTAATTACTGTGGTATATCCTAGAGGCAACCACAAAAGCATAGCCCCCTCAGGGTATGCATGAAGCTCAAAAAGACTCCCGTTTCAGAGGTTTCACCATTTAAGCAGAAATATGAAATTGAACATTCCTAGATGTGGTCTTTATAACTTTTATAAGTTACTTCCTAAAAGGCACCAAAGTGACAGAAAACCCTGGCAAGTAACACAAATCAGGTTCTCATCAACATCTGTCAACCCCAAACTTAAAAAGGGAATTCTTGATTTTTATTTGAAGAAAAACAACTTCAAGACACTTGGATCCAACAACCAACCTGACAACATGAATTTTATTCTACCTGACATGGTCCGGAAACTAAAGACCATGTTATATTTGCCTAAAGACAGGTATTTGCACTTTTCCAGACTTACTTTTTCAGCTGATGTCCCAGCCCAAATCTTTCCTTAGTAGAGATCTGAAATACATCCACAGTTGGCACTAGGGAAAAAGGATATTTTGTTGATGTATGAACTTACAGCAGTAATGACAAACTCATGACCATGTAAGTCTTATTTAAGGACCCTGTTCTATGTGGAGCTTGACTACAGACCATTAAATTGAAGCAATGGCAAAAGTGGACAGGTCATCTAAGCATATTAAGAAAGGAATCGTCCTTTTTGGAATATCAGCCAATATAATTTACAATTTCACAAATGAAATTCTCCCAAATGTATCTCTTCTCACAATTTTATTAACAAAAAAATGTATTTTTCACATACATAGTATGCGAGTAGCAAGCAGAATCAGATTAAATGTATCTGGACTGGCAATTCACCTCACCTAATCTTTTAAACTTTTTTCCCAAGTAACTAGCCTATACTCGATAGAGTTCCTGTGGCCATGAAGAAAGCCCAGACTGAAACTGAATTCATTAGTAACTGGGTTTTGTTTCTGAGGGTGTTTTAATATAAGATCCAAAACAATCATCTAAGTGCCTGATATGTGAATTCCAGTGGCCAAGCATTACCCTGAAATTTCCTCAAGGCCTGTCCTAACACTGGTATATCCATATTCATCTGTCAGAAATTGAAAATGTACAGGGTAAAGGATGGAAATTAGCTAGTGGCATTACTAAAATCCTTTAATAACATTTGCTAGATAGAAGTGGCAGATGGAATCCAGTACTTGTTGAGAGAGCCTTGGGTCCTCAAGGCAGGACAACAGCCAATGCATATTACAAGCAAGAACAGACTGCACATTTTGTATTACATAAGGTGATAATGACTACAGTAAAATCAGAAAGGAATGAAAGCAAAAAATCTGAGGTTTGTTCAGATTTTATTAGAAATAGTAAATCAGTATTTTGATGTTATTCGGACCACTCAGAAAGCCAGATTTTATTCAGAAAATTTGTACTTTAATTTCGCTTTAATAGATTAAATTTGATAATAAAATACAATATATCTAACTTGGCCATGCAATTTAATTTAGTTCAAAGGTCTGTAGTTACCCCTTCTCTAACGTTATTACTCAAATAACATCAAACATAAACTCATCTTTTAAATCCAAAATGATGATTTTTTTCAGGGGGATGAATGATTTCATTAAGTCTAGCAATATCTTTGGATTGACAGATTTTAGACACACTGCCGAGGGCTGGTGGGATGGGGTATACTTTAAATAACAATCATCATACCTACACCAGCAATCTTAAAATCTGACATCTAGACCAAAATTTTTGTCTAGACTCTACATTCAGAGGAGACATGCCAATAGCTCCACTGGCTGATTCATCCTCTCTAAGACAGGTTTCTAAGGCACGAGGGACAAACTGCCCACACAGACAATACTGAGACAAGCTATTAACTAGAAGAGCTATCTAAAATCAGTATATTACACAGCTACAGAGTGGTACTCATAACCCCCGCTGTGCTTTGGAATGTACTGTGTTCCTGTTTCTCATTCAACAGAATGCAGTATAGGAGAAAAAGATACAGCATAAAATTCTGACCCAGTAGTCTCAAAAAACCATATCTGAGGCAGAAGAGGAATTATTCACAGAATTAACACGAAAGATGGAGGATCTCACTGTGCTTTGCTAGTAAGTGAAGAGACATGGCTGCGACAGCAGCTGAGCTCGTAAAACCAACGTCAGCAAAGCTCTTGCCTGTGGCCCTGCTCCCACAAGCAGTCAGCTGCAGCACTGGGAACTATGTTTGCCACCTTAACCTTGTCAGCCGTGCAGAATATATATTCTTGTTGCTTCTCGTTTCTCACTGCACACTGCTCTTCATACCTCACCTTCTCTTATTTGCTGCGCTTTTTTATTTTTTAAATTACATTTTGATAGAAACATTCTGAATACTAACACTGCTTCATGCTATGGCAAATACATATTTTAAGATCTGAATATTTACAGAAATGATTGAAGTAATAAACCACAGACAAAAAGACCAAAGTCAAGGGGAAAAAAAGATGGGTATAACGAAATGCTTATTTGAATGAACAGAATATAGCTTATAGTTAGAATCATCACACGACATATCCTATAGAAATAGCTCATAGGGACAGATTTTGCAAAACAGGACTAGAAATATCTATTCATTTTCCAGAGGCAGAATTCTCCCACAGATAAATGCCTGAACTGACAGCCTGTACTGTAAGTCTCCAAGGCTGGGCAAGTTATAATCCAAACTGAGTTTGACTTGCACTGTAAAAATATATCAGAAGTTGACTCTCGCATATGAATGCTTCCAAATCTTCAAAATCAATTGATTCTTCATGAGCTTGATCATTTTTCTCTCATGAGGAAATTTTACTCACTTAAAAACTCTTTCAAATCTAAAGATTTCCAGAATTCACATACTCACATAGAAACCAGAAGTTAAAAGGAAAATTACCATGGCCTGATTCTTCAAAGCTGCATGAAAAAGGGCATGTTAATGTGCTGCACAGGTCTGTGTATGTCTCCATTATCAGTCATATCTCATCTGTACAGATGATGTTTGGTTTTCAAAATAAGGAAATCACGTATTAAAAACTCCTGATCTTTACTCTTTAACCCTGGTTCATAGAAAAAGCAGCTGCATCTCAAAGGACACCAGGAAAACAAGTTCCAAAAATCAACCTATGAAAGTTTAAATTAGATGCCTGTGTCATTGGGAGGGGCCTAGCCATGCAAATACATGTAATCTTAATTTCAAATCAACAGGACTCCTCTCAGCAGTAGAACTGAGTGCATGCAGGGTCAAAGGTTTGGTAGTGAATGAGTGTCTACCCCATGGCTCAGACTGGACACCACACAAGGCACAAAAACAATGCACAATTGACCAACCTGGACCATTTAGGTACTGTGTAAGTGAACAGTGCAGTCGCACTATTATAGGCTCTGTGCGAATTACATCCCAAGCCACAGCAATCTCCTCCTAGTTTAAGACAAAAAGAAAACGACAGACATCATTAGCCATCGTAAGGAACTGCTGCTTTTTGTCAGTCTACCTTAGGGTTGCTATAAACACCATCCATCCATCTACCCAGTTGTTTAGTATCTACTCCAACATTACACTTTAGACTTAGGACAAATTATTGCATGTCAGTGCTCCCCAAAGAGCAGTGTCAGACTGCCTCCAGTTCTTGAGCGAGCTCATTTAAACCATGCAGAGGTTTACACACAACTCTGCACGTACAGCACAGGCAGACACGTTCCCATCTACCAACAGGTACTGCTTCAAACCTGAGAAGCAAAGGAGCAACAAAGACAGAACAGAAACTAGCCCCATAACTAAGAGCTAAGGAAACTTTTGCTCCTTAAAACTGGTCTAAATAATTCAAGCTATGATCATATTTTCTTAAAATTTTGTTAAGGCTCAATAACTGTGCTGACCTGAAAATAAGACGTATCTGTGCAGAAGCCAATGACGCCTTTGAAAGTTCTCATTTTTGTTCTTTATATAGAGGCCAGGAAGTTACTGCACAGACGAGGTGAGGAAGTGTGAAGCTAAATGACAGCACAACAGCTACAAGAAGCCATGCTGCCAGTCAACAAGCAGCAGCACTGTCCCCTGTCTCCTCTGCCAGTCAAGCCTCTCCCTAATCAGTGCACAAGAGCACTCCTGACAAAGTCCTCTTCCCTTCAGGACTGTAAGAAGCAGTTTCACCTGACTCATGTCTACGTTAACATAAAAATAAGGGTGTTTCATGCATATTTATTAAAACATTTACCACTCACAAAACATGTTTGGAAGGAAATATACATGCAGCAAAGAAAAGCCTACCACAGCATTTTAACAATGTGGTCATAAAAGGAAAGGAAACCTTTCCACCGTGTATCAATCAATAATGTGGCACCCGCATGTGAAGATCAAGTCTCCAAAAAAGGAAAGTATCAGTGGTTGTCTAGAGAGTCTGATGTGTAGCAAAATTAAATGGGTATTAACGTTCATTATGTAATTCTGTGATTAGATTACTTACATCAAGAAAGCTAACATCAATATGTAGATCAATATCTACATCATCAATGGCTCCATATTCCCTGAAAGGAAAGAATTACATTAGAGTTCTTTAAGATACTTCTCAGTCCAGGAGTACTTACAACATGGAAGATCTTATAAAGGATAATCTTATCTGTAAAATCAGAATAGTTATAAAATACACATTTACATAGATTGGATCAATATTCCCAGTGGGTGACCGTCTGCTGCACTTAAAAGCTTTTTTCAGAGGTCTTGCTTAAACAGGCTAAATCTTTTCCACTAATTCCCCCAAAAATCTCTCCACTGCTGCTATGTATTTCTGCCTCATGTACTGCACAGATAAACAAAGAAAAATTAATAGTCACGTGCTACTCCCATTTATGACACAAGAAATTTTCAAAAGTATTTCAGATTAACAGGCAGTAACCTAAGAATAGGCTTCAGATAAACCACTGAAGACAAATAGAACAAAGCCTAGAGGATGGCAGGTTATACCTGGGGGATTGCTTCATACATTCAAGCATTTTTTTGTCAAAAATAAAGACTGCTCTGTAATGTGCTCAAGGCAACAGTTATCTTTTTTATCTGTTATGTGTAATATTGCAAGATTCAGATTTAACAGCTATTTCATTGCCATCTGAAATCTTACATTTAAACTGCGACTTTTCTGCCTTATTTTCTGACTCATTTTGTTTGCTCTCCCCCAATTTACTTGAAGACTTCTGAAAAATAGAGCTAGAAAATACTTATTTCTACACCTAAACAAAAACCTGTTTTCCTTTTCATTTAAATTACTTAAGTGGACAATACTGTAAAAGTACTATCTCTCAATTTTTCACAGATTAGCTTCCAGTCACTAGGGTGTTTTTAACTTTAAAACTGCATTTCTATGCTTTTCTCACAGTGATTTCCATGCTTTTCTATTAAACCTGACTAAGCGCACAGTAGCAGTTGTGCATAAATCATTCAGTAAGGAAATTTTGAAATAGTAAAATGTAACTGTCTCCTCAGAATGTAACTCAGCTGTCTCCTCAGAATGTAACTCACTCCTCAAAGTGACCTCTCAGCTGTGGTAGGGCTCAGTTTGCACTGCATATTGCTCGAGCTCTTGCGAAGTTTGGCAAGGGGAACCCCTTCCACCAAAACCTGGCAACCCAATTGCTCTCTCCAGTCAGGGAAAACCCAGGTTCTCTCTCTAGATCAGGCCTGTCCACACATGGCACACACAGGGCAGCTGAATGGCAGGACAGGGCCGTATCACAGGAGACTTCCCAGCCACCTTTGGAGCTGCTCCAGCATCACCTCACCCAGAGCCGCACAGGCACTCGCTGACCTCCTACAGCTCACTGAAAACCTGGCTTGGAAACAGTGAAGCTCTCCACCTACTGAATGGCTTAGCCACTGCCCTACACAATAGCAGCATCAGGTTTTTCTGTTCACTTTCCAGAAGATCCAAACATTGTTATGCTATCTTCAGTAATTTTTATGAATGCAGGCTGGTGTTACTCACATAACTGAGATTCAAAAGGCTGTAAATGAGAATAATTTTTTAAATTAAACAGAGGAATGGTTAAACTAATGGAATAGAAATATTAGTGAAGAACGAACAAGGAAAAAAATTAGTAATTAGTTTTAACTGTGACATTTCCATACTCACTGAAATCCCTTTGCCCCCACCCCACTACCATCCTAGAAGATGGATTTTAGACACATGTTTAGACACATGTTTTAGACACATTTAGACACACTCTAGTTTTAATTTCCCAAGATGACAGTGAGGAGGAAATCATATTTTATTCCAACACCTGCAGCTTATGATCTGCTGTCTACAATGGCTTCATCCACACATCTTGATTTTGAAGTTCCCAGAGGTCTTCTGCCCATAAATGAATAAGCAACGTAAAGAGATACAGAAGAGTTTGGATCAGTTGGATGGATCACTTTCTCAGGACTTTTGTGGCCACATTTCTAAGAACAGTGGTGAAAAGTATGCAGGTACAGGAACTTCACTTTTATATGTGCAACTGACTCTGTGACAGCAAGAGATTACTGAAAGGAGGGCCAACTGTCTAGGAAATATGCCTCTTAGAGAATACCCTTGTCAAACTTCTCTCTTTTTAGAGAAGTGGAGCTGCACAAGAGGGATGAAAATGAATGCTTAAAGCTATGGGTGTATTCCCAAGAATTTGTAAGTATTTTCAGCAGCAAAAGAGTGGATGAAACACTGAAGTTTTACACATGCCAGAAGCAGCCATAGGTGCCAGTTTCTACTATAGTGAGCTCAAGGGGATCGCAGTGTTTCCAGTGGAACAGCTGATTTCAATAAACTACATGTATTTAAGTTTTTGAAAGGTTACATATAAAGTTTACATTTTAGGAGCATGAAGGAATTTCACAGTTATCAATCTGGCAACTAAACACTTACTCATTCCCTAAACCTATATACAACTATTCAGATTTCAACTCCCCAGGTTCTTGAAGTGCAAGAAATTTCCATTTAATTTGAAAAGGTATAGTACACCATAGCTGTAGGCATGCTCTCTCTTCTTCTTACTTGGTTTGTATAACAACTTTGATATTTTCCTTGCAATACATCTGACAGGTCTGTTACATCTTACCTACCTGTTATTTTTAGGGAATTATTAAGATTATGTAGATGGAAAATGAAGTTATAAAATACCTGAGGCATATTAAAATATATATACTACACCGACACGCACTATGGCAGACTCATGCACATTCATATATGCCCAACAGAATTTGTGTGTAATTACTCTTATTAATTCACATCTGACCAAGGTTCCACTACTTCCCTGTGTAGGATACTTTAGATTCCCACAATTTGAAAACTTCCTTAATCGCTGATCAAACCCTAGCTCCTTACTGTTTCTCTCATGATGACAATACAGAGTATTTGATCACTCCTTCTACCTACAAACAGCTTTTTTGAAGAAGAAAAGCTGTTATTGTGTCTTCTCCCTCTCTTTTTCTCTTAGACTAGACAAATCCAATTCCTTCAGTCTTTCCCTAGGGAAAGTATTTATTAAATCTCTTACCATTCCTCTTGTTCACCTCTAGGGTAAAATACAGAATATGACAGAAAAGGAGTTTAACAAGGGTTTAGAGAAATGTTGAATAGTAATTTACAACAAAACACAAGTGCCTGACTAGAACTGCAAAAGACAATTATGTTTGAGAACAGGGCTGTTCTCAGCACAGCTACTGGTAACCATGCTGAACCCTCAGAAATCCAGCACTGATGCTGGTTTGCAGTGCTCCCTCCTCCTGTCATACAACATGCAGAAATCGCCAGAAAAGACTTGTGCTTTGGCAGTCAGGGAAGGTCCATATGGAATTCAAACTCCAAAAGATTAAAGGTTTCACAGTACAGAAAGGCCAACACCGTACCTGAGAGATACTGCATTAGGTCCATAGATCTCTCTCACTGCTGTTAAATCAGCCTCCAGCTGTGGGTGCTTGTGAAGTTCTCCATCATAGCTGACCTGTTGGGGAAAGAAAAATTGGGAGTTCTTGGGAGTTCTCTATTTCATTTTTGGCATCTGATTTAGACTGTTGAAAGTGCTCTCTGTAAAATGTGTTGCATTGAGATCCCTTAATGCCACACTCAGAAAGGACAAGTCGAAGCACTGAGGCCTCCTACTCTGCTAAAGCAAGAAGATTTTCAAAGCAGGCACCTCTGCCTTGAAGTGCTTTGAGGGTTCTCTTCCTGTTTGTGGGAAGAGAAGCTGCAAAGGACTCATCCATCTGTCCTACTTTGTCCCAGGGTTTGTTCTGGGACACTTGGGTATTTTAAAAATGCTAAGTAGGATAAGAACCAGATGTCTCCAGTCTTGTCATCCTAGTCCAACCACTACAGGACAAAGGTTTGCTCGCTCTTGTTTGTTGTCACACTCTCATATATACTAGACACAGAATGGCTTTGGCACAAGAGAAGCATGAAACTATTCTCTGTACCCAGCACCTCAGCATCTAAATTACATTTTCAGCTTACTCACTAGCTGCATTCTGCACACCAGTGCAATAATATGAAATGGAAAAAAAACAAATTAAAGGCACACTTTCCCATGTTAAGTATTTCACCAGAGAAGGTAAAAAGAAGCATATATCAAGACACCGACTCCCTATTTTTTTTTCAAACTCCACATAAAAAATGGAAAAGGTTACATTTGTGCTTACACTAAAAAGCAAAACTTGTGAGCTGGTTTGGTTGGACTGTATGAAGTCAAAGTAATTAATACCCTCCTATCTTCTACAAGGTCCAAAATACTTATTTGGGCATGTAACAATCTATTCATCATCTTTCTGTTATTACCTTCTTCTCAGGCAAAATGATCCTGATTGCGTGAACCTAAATCTATGTCTTTACAACAATTCGAATGATAGTAATTCCAAAGAAGTCAGTGAACTCCCTAGATTTGGACAGATTCAGAAATGAGCATAGGATTTGGTCTGTACCTTTGACAAATTCAGGGAGCAAAGCAGTAGAATGTAATTTATCCTTTTCGACCCCCACACACACATATATATGTAAGCTTATACAGGAATCCTGCAGGGGAATTCTTGTTATTGCAGAGCCACATCTAACATTTCTTCCATTCGTACACCCAAATCTGCAGGAAATCAGTGCTGTGACACTTTCAGCCCTGATACTTAGAGATGTGCTTTTCAATTTAATTAACTTTCAATAGTTTTAAAATAATAATCAGATGATCACCTTTTTACATTTGAAAATTAACAGAGAGTAATTTGATTAGACTTAGACCTAGAATTCTTTAAGTATAAGGCACAGAATTCATCAGCATGGCATGGACATGTATTTTTCAGAGATACCAATGATATTCATGACCAGAAGTTTATAAAAAAAGTATCCTTCCTTTGTTTGGGCAGGCATGTCAGAACAATTTTCCAAGTAGAAGCACATGAGAAGAAAATCGTTATTGTATTTTTTTTTTCACTTTAGGTAGGGGGAAACCAATCCTTTTTACATGCTCATTACTCAAAGAAGAATTCTTTAAAGATGCGTGAATAATTGCTGTCCTGCTTCCAAAGAGAGCACAGCAATCATTTCACAAATCGTAGCTGTGGTGCACTTGCCACCTTTGTTGGTCCTAAACCAGATTTTTAAATCAGTCTTATGCTTCAATAATAGTAAAATACAAAAGGAACATTATGCAGAACACTACACTGCTGAACATAATGCTTTTTCTAATCTATTTTCTCATGGTAAGAGGCTATGAACTCAAAAAGGAAACAAAGCAGTGCTCTGGCAAATTTTAAGACCACAGTATGGTACTTCCCACCCCTGAATTAGTGCCACAGACATATTGATGTACACAGAGGAGGCTGTCAGAGTTTTGTATTTCTGCATTTTCAAGTATGTCCTGTAGCTGAAGCACAAGAGACATGCAGAGAGAGAGCCAAAGGCAATAGTTTTTCTGTTTTCATTTCCTGCTCTTATTTGCAAATGTAGAAGATAGAGGTTCAAGGAAGAATTAACAGAGTTGCAGAAAAAGTGAATATAAAAGCTAAAAAATCTGATAACTTTGCTGTGACTGAAAGGTCTGTGTTTAGAAAGTCTCAGTTTTTAATCTGAGACCTTATTCAGATTATTTGACAAAAGGTTGCTTTTTAAAAGGAGATTAAGTGATTTACAAACCTAAATCCCATTGAAAATCAATAGGTCTTACACTATTGAACCACTTAGCTACTTTAAAGTATTTATCCATTAAATCCTTAGGGAGGATTACAAGCAGGTGCCTAGGAAGAGGATACAAACATTTAATTTACAAGCAAAAGGTTGCATCTTCTTTACACTGCCCATCAAACGCCATTTCCCATCTTCCGTGGTCCCTGTTCCATCATCAGCGGCTCTCCCATCTTTCCAGCTGTAGCCACTTTGAAATGCTATGAATTATCCCTGACCTCCATCCTCCCCATCTGTATTGCACACAATTACACTGGCATCTCTTCCCTCCATTTGTTAAAGTCAGTGTTTCTGTCCCCTCTCTCTGCAGACACTTGTCTCAAGTGAAGGAGCCTGCCTTGCTTGTTCCCTACATATATGGCCAAATCTTTTGTCTCCCCAATACACCTGGTGCTCCCTCAACAACTGCCAGAAACACTTTGCTTGAACAAGGATTGTTCTTTTTCGTGTTTCAAGGGACTTTGCTCGTTACCCGATTTCCTATTTATTGTCTGAGTCCTCAGTATTATTTTTTAACTCCAAATGTCTTTGTTAGACTTTTGTCTTTTGACCATGAAATTTTAAATTAGACATGCCTATTTTTCCTCTTTTTAAATACACTTTTTGTGATGTCTCTTTTTTTTCTTGTTCACCGTATTTTGTTTATGGATATTCTATATTCGAGACATTCATAATCAACTGATATTTTATTTTTACTGCAGACGATGTTTTTTTGCCAGTTACTATCCCTTCAGTTTTATTCAAATGTATTACCTTATAGAGAAGACAATGCAATATAATCTAGTTTCCATTTTAATATAAGGCGCTTAAATTCTAGCCAGTCTTGTCTACTACACAGCTCTTTTACACCTTGCAAAATGATGTACTGCTATCTGTGTTCATATGTCACAGGCAGCGTTAATATTTATTCATTCATTTGGGCACTGCCAGGCATCTTTTACCAAATGTATCAGCCCTGGTTCAAGAAATAAGCACTCCCAGCTGTTTTCTGCCTTTTTCTTCACCTTGAGGTTACTGCCCTTTCTTCACAGCTGAAAAATGAAGCGAGTACACACAACTCATCACTACAGGACAAGATCAGAAGCTTTTTCCTCTCAGGCAGGCAGATTAAAATAAGACATTGCTCTTTGCAGTGAATTATGTTATGGTCTTCCCCAGCACTCCCCAGCATGGGGCTGTAGGAGTCAGCAGCTGAAGGGAGGCAATTCCGGCAGGCATTTCTAAAGTGAACATGAGTCAGTTCCCCATGTTAGCTATTTCAGACAATGAAAATACATTATTTCAGTTCCAGTTTCAGTATAACTTTTAATAGCTTTTCAGGGGCATGGGGTTGTTTGTTTGTTTGTTCGTTTGTGGGTTTTTGTTGTTTTTAGGGTTTTTTTTACTGTAAAGCACCTCGACATGAATTCTGTGTGCTAACCCCACCGCACTGTTGGCTCTGCAAGGGAAGAGGCTCAGCGATGTCCTGCTCATCAGCATCCCACGCTCTCTGCACCGACCCACCCTGCTGGCACTGCTGGCGTGCTCCTGCAGCCTTGGCTCTGCACCCAGGCCACGGATGGCTTCAGCCTCAAGGCTGAGGCAAGGGACAACTTTCATAAACAGTGACCGTAATTCACCGAAATGTTCACGGAAATAAACAGTTCTAATAATGTAAGCGAGGAATGATTCCTTGGGGCAACATTGAGGCTAAAAAATAAGGAAAATCTGAATAAAGAGACTAGCAGCGTGAAGCACATTGCAAAAGAAAAAGGCATGAAAAGATTTTATTTCTCAATACACAAGAGAATGTGAAAATTAATTCTGCTGAGGGAACATGAAGGAAAGACACAGAGCAGTACAATCATCTAAAATATGCAGCATTTTTCAAGGTGAATTTTACTCTAGAGCTCAGAAAAAGAATGGACTGTTGCCTAGACCAAAATTGTTTTGTAATAACGATTTTCACCATAAAAATGCAGCGCTCTTTACTTTAAAAAATGGCAGTTCTCCAGAAGAAAACAGATTTGGATCCAGCCTGACTTCCTATTTGTATTAATAATGGGGTAAGCTTTACAGAGTCAGTTATCTGTTTCCTGGAAGTAAGCAACTAGCTTCTATTTTCAAGCTTTCTGAAGGGTATTTGCTTTTTCCATTCTTACAGCTTTGCAAAAGTAAACAACGTAATCTTATCCGGAATTTGATGTAATTATAACTTTTAACATATTCAATATTTATGCCATAAAATGCTATGTACATATACACATGCCACTTTACCCAACATTGAAAAAAACCATAAGAAATTAAATATTATCATAAATTTGTAATGGAATGGAACAAAAGAACTCTCAAATATTACTTTCTTGGAACTTGTGCAAAAAATTTCCTGCATTACCTGTCCTCCATAATAAAATTCCTCAGAGTCATTATCTCCTTCAGAGTCTTCTTCAACTGTGCTGCTGTGCCGTGACTCCTTAATGGAAAAGGAAAGTTAACAATGATAAAAGTTATATGTCGACCTTGCATGTATAGCTCCAAATCTAACTACAGGAACTATGTTTTTACAAATAAGCTCATAGCATCCTTTCTTAAGAGGTCTTTTAGTATAATTTTTCCAGAGGACCCAATTTAAGAATAATGAAATATCACATGAAAAAAGCACCTAACACAGGGTACCTAAGAACACTTGTCTGGTTACAAACACTGCATGTTATTTTAAAGAACTGGATAATTCAGCAGACTTCGTGGGGATACTTCACTGCGTGCTTTCGCTAAACAAAGCGTAACTTTCCCATCAAGACTGGTTCTGGACATAGATCTATTGGTGTGTCAGCAACCTACTGCAATTTTATTTTATTTTACTTTATTCTCATAAATAAACTTCAGTAATTCCAGGAAATAATCCAAGTCCAAGCACAAAATATCTAATGTTGCCTCCTGTGAAACCTGACACACTGCTGCTTAATTATTATTTTTAACAGAAGTTCCATCCTGATGCCAGAAAAGTTTCAAACTTTATTTTCTGAGTAGCTCTGCTCCGAGACAGTGAAAAGTAAGGATTATAAAGTCCTAAGTAAAACCTGCTCCAAATAGGCTGCTTTGTGAATAATGTCATTAAGTAAACTGAACTGATCCTGGTACTGACTGCAACTCAGCATGAGATGGAATGTTATATTCTGTTTCCCACCCCTGGACCCTTTACTTGTAATTATATAATTGCTTGAGAGAGTAATTCTTGTTTCCCACAGTGCATGTGTTAGTTCTATGCCCTATGCTGACTAGTAGCTCCGAAAAAACACCTGGTAAAATCACCATTCTTCACTTCAACCTGAACACAATTTATTATCCCTTTTTTCTTATTTGTGTCCTACACAGACATGTCATAATGGAATAGAAATCAGATATATGAATCAAAAAAGTAGAAGTTATCCCTAAATTCCACAGCCATAAATGTCGATATGTATATACACTTATCACAAATTTCTGTGGTCTGACACTGTAATCCCATTTTTCTACCTATGCCTCTAAATTCCTGCTCTATTCACAGTATGTATACATATAGTGCAAAAACTGTATTTATCCAATCTCATGGCAGTTTTTGACAAGGCATAAAAATAATTTCTGCTTCTAATTCCCTGAAAATAAATAAAATTACTTTAGTCTTCTTTGTTTTATAATAAAACTGCTTCAGAGGGAAGTCTGTTTCAAAATACAAATCAAATGAACAAAAATTCCACACCAAAAAATACAAATTAAACTCTCACATTACAATAGTAACAAACCCATCATACCCTAACCAAACCTCGAACTGTCTAGCCAACAGAAATTTTCAGTGTTAGAAACTTTTTATAAAGGCGTTTTTCTTCAGTACTTTCATGTTTAAGTACCTGATTCAACTAGAAACAAAATACAAGCTCAAACTCAGTCCCACAGAAGCTAACTATATCTCAGGCTTTAAAGGAAATGGGTAAATTCTTCCCACACTTGTTTTTCTTATGTTCACAGAGCACTGAGTACAATGATGAGGCAGTAGAAGCAAAGAATTTTCAGTGCAGTTTTTCACATCAAATGACATTTCATTTACTAAAAAACCCGATACTAATAGCATCTAGGCATGCTTGTCTCCCCTTTCCAAGATCAAGAAACTCGTCACCCACCCTTACCAAAGGAAGACTTTTAAGTCAAGCACCTGAAGTCCTGACAATGCTCAACCTCTTGCTTGAGGCAGGAGCCTATGTGGCACCTTCTCTGAGGCCATAACACTGTCAAGCCCTGCAGACTTCGCATTAGTGCCACTTCTTTCTTAAGGTCTCAGCAAGACTGGTCAAAGACCTGTGCCAGCAGCACAGGACAAAGACTAACATGCCTGGAAGACTCTAACAGTCAAGACCCTGGTTATGGTGAGAAGAGTCCTGCAGAGGTCTAGGGTCTGCAGTGGGATTGCTGCAGGCTGTATGAAGAAGCAGTGAGCTAAGTAATTGAGATGAGGTCTTATGTGCCAGAGTAGGTTAAAAGGTAATGGAATAATTATCTATTTCTCCAGGAGAGCTGTATGTTTAGGGTCGACAGGGTCTATAACACTGTTGAATAAAAAATGAAACACCAAAAATGTATTTTCTAGGATAGGAGGAGAATCTCTGTCCCAACTAAGTGAATCACTGGCTAATCCATTTATGAAACCCAGAGAAATATGGTCACCTTTTAAAACATCTAAACATGCACAGATTGAATAAGCGCACTTTGATAGGAAGTCTATGGTAAACATTCATATTTTATTATTTTCTTTTGCTTTTTAAAATAATTTCTGCTAAAATATGCATACAAGAAATACATACCTCTCCATTCTCCCTCTGTAATTTTGACTTTATGGATAAGCAATAGTTGACATCACTGGTTTTTCTTAATTCTTTAAAAAAAAAAAGGGAAATAAGGAACACGTGTGTGGGAAAAAAGTGAAATAGTTTTGCATATGCAGACTTGGAATTCTCAGTTGCAGTAGTAGAGCAAGTAAGGAACAAAAAGTTACAGATATGAAATGCATCAAAGAATTTACAATGCAACAGTCTAAAATTAGGAAGCCCCTACTTCCCAGAAGACTTTTTAAAGTGTGAATTGAAACTCAGCAGATCCATCTAGGACATTTGTTTTTCCCAATCTGTGATAAACAATTTAGCATCATTCATTAATTTCATGTAATTTATAAAATAATGAAAAATCAAAATCCCTCAGGAAAATAAAATCTCCTACATAAAAGATAGTTTTTTACTCTATTGCAAATTACAGGCTTAATTTCTTTTCCAATTAAAGAAATATTTGCAAGTAAAATTTATAATAAACTTCTGATGATAATAGCAAGATTTTGTGTGCAACTGCAACAACTTCAGTAAAATTACTCTTGATTTACATCTGTATAAATAAGATAGAGACTGAAGATCATACTGGTCTTCCAGTGGAATTCAAAATAATTCTATGTTATGCAAAAAAACGCCCTAAAGAATTATAATAATAACAAAAAAATTACAGAGTCAAGTATTCCTATCTGAAGAACTGCCAGAATTAAGAGTGCTCTGTGCAGTTTCTCCTGCAGCCTGAAATAATCAGAGAATTTGTCTGCTAGAATCTAAAATGTCTCTATGGAGTGTGCACAAATCTTTATTAAATACAGTGTAAATGTGCCTGTATGTCTGACAAGCATACTCTTTCATGTATCAAGCACTTTTTGAAAATAAGGAAATAATTTAAAATGACAGGGCGCCAAAATCATTGGGAAAAAAGAAATCATTTTTCTACAGCCAAATTTAGTGAAATAGCTTAACCATTTTGTTTGAAATTTCCTGAAATAATTCACCAGAGGCAGTGGTAGTTATAGACTGTTTCATCTGCAATGGTGAAGATTTAGTGAAGTTTTAAGCAAGTGATCATGAAAACTCATAATTGAAAAGTAGCAAGCACCTCTAACTGTATTCAAGGGGAATTGCTCTAGCACAGGCTGCAAGACATTAAATGCAAAAAATACATTCTGCATACAGTTGTGGTGATCCCCAAAAGAAATACTTTAATTTCTTCTATTCTGAAATGTAGGACAATTTACTAGAACAAGACCAGAGAAAATAGCAAACTGTACAGCTGAACACTTTAACATCATATCTCCCTTTAAGTGCAGACAACAACTTATCTTTCCTCCAAAATTATGAACTTGATAAAACTCTCCGGACATAGGATTACCTGTAGCAATTTGGTGGAAAATTACTGGAATTGGCTCTGTTGTAACTAACACATCTTCATCGTTATCAGAACTGGAAACGTAAGTGTTATCTACGAAAGAAAAACACTTTGCATGGTGAAGTTCCATTGTGCTTTGTCAGCCCCTTCCACTGTTTCCTATCCCAGACTTGTACCACAAGGAACCACTCCCCAGATGCTTAGGGAAGCTGAGCACTATCACCGTCCTGGTGTGTTTGGCTTTTTTCCCTTGAAATTGTTAACAAAAAGAAAAATAAGTATGGGAGTTTCAGACCCAAACTTTATAAAGCAAAATCCTGGAGTTTGATGTAATGGCTTTTGTGAATCACACCAAGCACTGCTCTGAACCAACCCATAAGGCTTAGAGTGGCCAACCTTTTCAAAATTACCACTTTTTCTGTTTTTTGCTATGTCTGACACCAAAACTCAAGCTAGATCTGCTATGCAGAGTGAAGGCTGCACTGAGAACTGGATGTTAACGAACAGCCAATTATGCAAAATACCTGTGCCTCATTTTGCCTAGTCACATAAAGGTTATTTGAAGTGTCTTCTAATCAGTGGATAACCTTTCTTCTGCCTGATTCAGGGAGAAAAGAAATTCCTTCCACTTAACAAAAACATTGGTATGAATATGAATATTATAACTCTATTTCACCAAATTTTCTTTAAAAATGTAGGGATTAGACTGAGGAATGTGTCTGTTCGGGTTTTTTTTTGTTTGGTTTCTTTTTTTGCTTTCCAACTAAATGTTTACTAACAAAAACCTAGAAGCAGCAGGGTTTTCTGAACTATCTGCAGGAGCTAATTTTGCATGTATTGTTGAACTGCTTATGAAAGTAATGATACATTGTTTTCTAATGATCTGGGCTGAATTGAAACCTATGCTCTAGAGCAGAAAGGTGGAAAATTAAGATAATCACAGATAAAGTGAGACAAATAAGAGAACTGAAAGAAGGACTTATGTATTACAATTTTGAACACTTTGGCCCCACATCAGCAGCGTGCATGAGCTCACATGCAATTTTAAGCATACTGCTGCAACCTCAAAGCTTTTGAGTGCTCCCAGTGAAACATTACAGGTGTTAACATTAATTGGGAGGAAAGTTCAGTAATACCATCCTTTGTATCACAGCAGTTCTTAGCCACCTTTTCCACGAGGGAGCATGGGGCTGTGGCCATTCCTTGCACAGTGTGCCAGGCTGGGCAGAGCAGCAGCCACACTGCGCACACAGACGGGTTCTCCTGGCTGCCACCTGTGAAACAGCCTTTCTGCCACGTTCACACACACCTGCCAAGTCTGACATTGTCCCACACCTTCACCTACTCCCACTCCTGTGCTGCTGCCCTGCGAGGCAATCTGAGGGATCTGTGGCTGGCTCCACACACACATGCTGCGTGTGGGCAGTGCTGCCGGAGGCCAGCACCACTGACGCCCAAGCCCTGCTCTCCTGTGGGCACAGCAACCCATCAGTCTGTGGCTGCTCAGCCCCACGCTGGGCACAGGGACATGTTTTACAGCCACGGCACCGTGTGAACTAAGTGGGGTTCCTTCTGCCAGCATTCACTCCTTCTCCCACTTTGGTCTGTTGGCAGTATGGGCTGTGAGCTACAGCCGCAGGACAGCTGCGTCTTGCCCTCTGAGAGAAGCCCTGCCTTGCCTCTGTTTACATTCTCCACCTTGCTGTCGCCGTCATTTCAGTGTCCACCTTGCACATACAGCAGAAACACATCTGTTTACCAGTTTTGGGAGTGTAAGTTACTTCTGTAGAGTCTAATGAGCTGAGATAATTGAGGCCATCATTTGGCTCTAAATATACCTAACACCACATACATGGAAGGGAGAGAGGAAATCCTTGTGCTACAGCTTATTGCTGGACAAAAACTAGGAAAAACAGTATATTCTGTACAGAATAGACATACATATATGGAAAAAAAGACTGCTCAGCTACAGGTTTTATAGATTTTAATTCTATTTTTATGTCCATTGTCATTCTTTCTTGGCAGCTGGATAATATGACTTTCAATGCCAAGTTGTTTTTTTTTTTTCCTCTGCTATCTGGCAGCTATTAGGGTTTTTTTTTTCTTCCATCAATATGATGAGACTTGAAATTAAGATAATGGCTTTGATTTGTTTTCTTCAACAACCAGTTTCTAACACTCGACACCTAGGAACACCTCTCCTCTTCACTGGAGGACCTACTGCCTGGACCTAGCAGAGGGATGCCAAAAACTACTTGCTGCCAAACTGGTTCTCTCCATCTCTGCTGCAATCTATTGAGGTCTAAGACAGGTGTGTAACGTGCAAATCACTGGGATAAAAGACTACAGCAGTTCTACAAGTTTTTGTCAGCCAACACAAATCATTCTGAACATAAATTCATTAGCAAAATGCTTGCTGCTCTGCTGGTTCCCACAGGAGTCATGATACACTCATATTAGTGAGACTTCACTCTACTCATTGATGTTATATTCTATAACTGCTCCTTAGAAGGATTATTTTCCCCAGTTGTGTCAATGTTATGAGAAAATTGTTACAGCAATATTTTGCTGAAACTGTTATTACCTACCTCTAAACTTTTCAGTTATGTTTTCACAACTTCAGCAATGGATATGTAACTTTCAGACATTGCTGTCTCAACACTATTCCTGTTAAGTTTTCAGTGTGCCTTTGTGAGCATATTTTTAGCTTTCACTCATAATTATGAAACTTTCAAACACCTTCCATTATTGAAAGTTGTCATGTCACATTACGGTTTCCATAGGTACAATTTAATGCTCAGCTGCTTGTATTTGATGCTTCAAGAAGTAATTCAGCAACAGCTACACACTTTTATCAGTTCCAAAGTGGTGATGCTGCATACATTACAGCAATGCAGGCTGTGGGAGTATGCATACTACTCAAGGCTCTTCTTTTAGTATTTAAAATTTACTTTTGGTGCTATTTT
The DNA here is from genome assembly GCA_013397845.1 of Melanocharis versteri. Classification (NCBI taxonomy): domain Eukaryota; kingdom Metazoa; phylum Chordata; class Aves; order Passeriformes; family Melanocharitidae; genus Melanocharis; species Melanocharis versteri. The sequence continues at coordinate 662,298 of VZTG01001558.1, forward strand.
TAGCTGAATTACATCAGTTGTATAGGGAATTAATCTCTTCTATTTTCATATATTTATTGCACGCACTAACAATGTATCTGATGATCAACTCTGACAGCCCTGTCCTGGATTTACAAATTTGATCCACTCTGTATTATACACTCTCAATCTACATAGGATACAAGTTTGCTGTAGCTACACACTAATGGACTTAAACCTTAATCTATAAAGATTTATCCTGTGAGAAATTTAATTTGAGAGCACGTGCTGCTCTGAACTCTATCAACTTGCAGCAGTACTTGAAGAACACCTTCCAATTGAGGACATCAGCATAGAGCTTCCCAGACTTGACACCATCACACTCTCACACGTCCCTGAAACCTTCCTTAAGATACATATCTGAGAAGGGAGACACAGTCAGCAGTAACATTAGGTTAGAAATTTAGGACAAAAACAGGCAAGAAAGAATCTGGCTCATCGAGTCAAAATGAGTGTTTTATGATCAAAGCCGCAAAATGGCAAAAAGCCATTATCGTTCCTAACACACTGAGCATCTCTTCATCATAAAGCACACATATATCCTGCAAAAGCTTGAGATGTGAATGAAATCAGGTCTTCTACAGCCCTGAAGGGCTGGATTTTAATCAGTAAACATGTGCTGGTTTACTCTCCGCTCCAAGCTACCTACAGTGTGAAATGTTCAAATGCTATCTGCCTTTAAAATATAGGGCATGATGGCACGGAATATTCATCAGGTTTTAGGGACACTAAAGTCACTCAGGCTTGTAGGCTATCAACACATGCTGCAAATAACATTCACAAGGAAATGTTGAGATCTATCAGACAGAAGAGTTTGCCAGGAAATGAGCTCTCGTGCTGCATGAGTAACTGCTGCTGGTTCAGTGCTTCAGCTTACCATTTACCTAGAGGTTCCCAGAGGTCAAATTTTGTGATATTTAATGGAAGAAACTGTTAATAACACATGGTGAAGATTTTTTTCAACTATTTGTTCCTCCATTCACTGACAGCTCAATGAATGCAGTATTCAGTAAATCCATTTATCACTGGAATGACTGTGCATTTTATGAATCTCAGTTTCCCCCATTTTTAAATGTTGAACAGACTAATATCATTCTCCTCTCCAGTTTCTACTGGTTAAAAAAAATAAATCTAATACAGGTTGTTAGCATTCCTTCACAGAATCCATTGGTTTTAGCACCACTGTTGATTCTTTTCTCTATCTGCTTCAAACACTGGTGTTTTGATCAGACAGGATCAGCTGCTTATCAGTGAAGAAGATCAAAGTCACACTTCCTTAGAGCTTCTAAAAGAAACAGTATTTCTTTGAGTAACATTTCAGACAAGCTACAGATAAAGATCAAAAAAGAACAGAGGGCTTCATATAATTCACAGTACTTACAATATCAAATAATCACAGGTGCCCAATGTGGTGCAGTCCAACAGCACTACCATAAACCTTTACTTACACAGAACCTTTCATTCCTGCTTCCCTCTTCTGCTTCTGATAGCCTGTGCTGCCTGAAGTATCTGTGCAGTCTCTATGTGAAGGAAATTGGGGAAACAGCCTCCCTGAAAACTCGCTTTTGTTCTTACCTGCTTCTGCTTCCTATGAATAACACCCCTTGTCAAGACTGGCCACGTGGTTGCGCAAATACTTTTGCCAGCCTGGCTCAAAGTATGCGAGGGAGGCTGGACTGGGCAGCTGGGAACACCTTTGCAAGCCAACACGAGCAAAGAGCCACACACGAGCCCTTGGCTCCGACCGACCCCGAGAGGCACTGGCGCAGAGTCTGCAGGCTGAACTCGGGGAACACGAGGAGCCGCATTAAGGTCTCAAGCAGAAGTGCTCTGCTGGCCCTGCGCCAGCCTGCTCAGGCTCTTGAAAGATCAAGCTTCATCTACCGTGCCAAAGAGAAGCTGGGCACTTTCGCACTCCTATCCCCGTCGGCTCCAGACACAGAAAGCACCCCAAGCTACAGTCTAATCTAAACTTGTGAGCCTGTCTTCTCACCCTGACCCAGCTGATAAATGGTGCCTGAAAAGGAGAAATGACTGTGAAAATAATCTTAACTAATGGAAAATGATTCGCACAAGGTACACCTGGAAAACATCAACACCCTTCCAGACACTCTCATTTGAATATAGCAAATTGTGGTAACATGTATACATGTGTCATGGACAAGAATGTTGCACTGTACCTGGATAATCCTCAGAGACATGCACTGAATAGGACACACTGTAAAAAAGAAAAAAAAAACAACAACAAAATTAGAAACAACAACATTAACTGCTGGCACAACAGTTTTTTCTGCTTCTGTATTATTTTATGCTTATTTATAGCTTCCTGACAGCTTCCAGAACAGAAGGTAACATCTATTCTGATGGCTTTTGAAGTGCTCAGCTGAAAATAAAAAGCGTCATGCCCATTTTGAAAGCTTACTTTGCTAAATTGGCACATCCTGATTTCAGCGTTCTTAAAAGGAGCATCAAGGCTGCATTATATTCCCTTTAGAGTAACATTTCACAATATGTGTACTTCTGATTAAAAAAAAAGGTTACTCTTTGAACACCAGAACTAGAGAACTAGTAAAGCCCAGTTCTCCCTCTATTTGGTTTCTGTGTTTGACTCAAGACTCAGCAGGAGGCCTTTCTCATTGTTGTACATTTCTGTTAGTTTCAGCAAAGGCTCTGGATGTCTTGGGCTCCTTCCTTCCACCGAAACTCTGTATTTTACGTAGTATCTGTACCTTTTTGTCAAGCTGTGTTCAAATTAAAATTTGAGAGAGCCACAGTCACACTGAAGAGCAGCTTCACCATGTGGATTCCCTGAATCCATTTCATCAGAAAGCAGCCACTCAAAAGCACCATCCTGGTTCTGCAGCTCAATTCATATCTGCCTTCCCTACCTTCCAGTGAGATCTTCACTAAACTCGCTGCTGAGAGCAGGACAAACGGGCATGATGTTCTGCTCAGTTATCTAACTACCCACCAAGTCCTTCTGGTTTTAAGTCTAGTGTGCACCTTAATTTTGCATTAAAAACACTCAACTCTGAAGCACAGTGAGAGGTTTCTGTTGTATAATTCATATTACTTCCAATTCCAAATCCTATAAATTGTGTCAACTTACACATTTAAATAATACATGGTGTGGGTTCATGTCTGTAGTGAGTTAAGCCAAAGCAGGATAGTACAGTCCTCTTAAGAAATTTTGGTATGTATTGCACTTGCTGAAAAACTGCTGAAAATTGGTTCAGAGGCTCCTTCTAAATGACATGAATACAGCTTTCATGCAGACAAGAAACTGAAGCCAAGTATGATTTTTAATTTTTCTCTCTCAAGGGCTTCCGTTAAATGAGTTCCACTTTCACAATCCAGTGACTGTAAGAGGCAATCAATATGAAAAAGTAGGTCCCTCACACTTGCTTCCGCAAGTCGATCTATTAACACGCAGCTCTGTCACCTGCTTTTGCACACCATCTATTCTAGAGTATTTTATTATGTATTGTTTGACTAAGACACAAAGATGCTTGTTTCTTCAACAGCTGCAAATGCTCTCATAAATTGAAGCAGAAGGAGGATTTATTACAGCTGACCCCAGATTTTGCAACACAATTAGATAGCCTCAGTCAAGCTGATTATAATCCCATCACTGTGTAAATTCAACTCTTTGACTTTTCTATTTTAATTATTTTTCAGGCATTTTGAATAGGCAGCATCTGTATCCCCTCATCTTGGAGTACTTTCCCTAAGGACTGGGTTATTTAAATCTAATTAATCTGTCATGTAAAATATCACTATTTTAAATAGGGAAATGTTCCAAAATAAGGAAATGTTGTATCTCAGTGCAGTCATGTACAGAGAATTTTGTTCTGTGGTGCAGAAAAAAAAAGAATACCCCAAAAAAACTCCCGAGAAGTTAACTTGAGTGCCTGCTCTCACCAAACCAGATCTTCTAGAAACGTTTGTAAGCTTTACTTCTTCCTTCTACCACCGAAAGAGGTACTTCCGTCTTACCCTTTTAGACTGGCTGCTTGCCCACCTCCTTGCTGCTTCCAGAATTTCTGTGTATGGGTTTGTTCTAATATTGAAAACAGGAACAAAGGCCAAAGAGTTTCACAGCTTCCACGTGTGCAGATATTCAAAACTCAGCTGGGGAAGGACCTCAGCAACCTAAACTTACTTTGAAGCTGGATTTGATTTCAAAGTTAACTTCTGCTTAGTCGATGTGTACATGTGCAGAAACCCGATAGAACTGGGTTTTCTCTTCCTTTTTCTGCATCATGTGGTTATCTCTGTCAGCAGCAGCTGTGGTGCTGCCAAATGGAAACTAGTAACCAAACAACATACTGTTTGTCTTGTGAGGTGAAATAAATTAAAGGGTTAATGAAAATGCAAGTTAGAAGTAGTCTCAAACCAGACTGTTCAAACTCGGGATCTGATCCAGGGCCCAGTGAATCCAGCAATAGGGATAATAAATGGCTTGAGCCCCCAGAGGGAGGTGGTAGTACTTTGCTTCAGCTTGTCATCTTGTATTAGTTATGTGTGGACCATGGAAGCAAAAAGTGGAAATGAAACTACTGAACAAAACAAAACTTGGATTTGTATCTCAGCTTGCCTCTGTGACGGTCACCCTTTGGCACATTTTTCTGCTCTCAGGATAAAGTGCTTCCTACTGACTGCACACCTGACTTGTCAGAGAACGAGATACCAGGCAAACAAAGGTCTCTCAAGGGTTCCTGTCCCCCAGCCACCCAAGCATTTTCCCACTGACTTCAACAAGACTTAGAGCCGAGCCACAAACACAAGACCGTGATGACTTACAGCACCTTAAACTGCACAGACTTCAGTGAGGATGCAGATGTTCAACACCTCTCAGTGTCAGATCCTCCCAGAGCCAAAGAAAGCCTTTACTGAAGCAGCTTCCTCATTTAAGAACTCAGAAATGCAACTGGAATTAATTTAGGCCTGGCCCTCACATAAAAGTACAACATGATTATTCCAGTGAGGGAAGTGATTTTTCCCTCTGGCAACGCAGTTCCTCTGTATAGCCTTATTGCAGTTACTAAATACAGCTTATAGCAGTATAATTTATTCCCGTTCCCATAAACATATTCACCATTGCTCATTCAGTTATATTGCTTTAGCTACAGGAATGGTCAAACTCTTGGGTGTAAACAAAGCCTCCATGATGGTGCTATTTCTGCTTTATTCAGATCAGACCCTCTGCAGAAGATATCCTGCAGTACAGATGCTTCTCAACCCTTAAGCTTAGAACAAGCTTCATACTCGAAACAGCCTAGTAATTTTTTTGTTATTTAACAAATAGTAAAGTACCATATGAGAAATTAGTGGGAACTGTCATGTTTCACAGCTTACACATTTTTAATGTAAACGTCTTACTGCTTGAAATAATATTAACATCGACAGCCTTGGCTTAGTAACAATTTTACTCACAGGGGTCTCATTGCAAGAATTTTCCAATGTGTTTTAACCACATCTATTCCTTCTACAGAAAAATTATTCTGCAAGGGTTCATCTCCATTGGAGAACTAATTCATCAACTACATGGGTATGCACCATGTAATTGCTATTTTTCAAATTAATCTTTCCCAACTGAATACAAAATAAGCAGATTCATCTGCATTTGACATTACTACAATTTCTCAAAGCTAGCTAAAAAGGAGTGGAGAGTCTTAACTGATTATACTACCAGGCAAAATGTTACCCCAAAACTGCCTCTCCAGGGCAAAGAAAAATACTCATGAAAACCGAAAAAGAGCAAAGCAAAAGTTACTGCGACAAAACACATCCATAAAAAGGAAACCAACCAGCTTCACCTCCTTACATCCGTTTGTAAAATTGCTTCCGGAGCCTTGAACTGCAGTTTTACCTATCATGGTACAAACTCCAGGATCAAATACGCATCCTAAAGCATCACAACAGTGAAGCTGTATCTGGGATGTAGCTTCCCATCAATTTCAAGTTTTCTCAGCTCCATGCCACCCATCGTTTCTCTCTAAGAAAGAAATCCTTTAAGCTGATTTTCCAGCTGTTTCGCACAGCAGGAACAGTGTGAAGCATCTGGTGCAAGTCTAAGATTTATGCCTATGGAATAGTTATGACAATTCAACCAGCTTTGTCCCATGGCAACAACTGACTTACTGCCTTATTAAGTGTGGAAATTGTGATCTAGTTTCTATTCCAGTTTTAGTCATCTCTATTAGAACCAGAGCTCTATGTCCTAATGCTGTAGCTTGCAAACTTGCTGAAGAAAGAGAACAAGATCTTTTGTCATGTGGAATCTGGTGGTAATGCCAATCTATAACAAAATACAAAAAAAAAGACTAAATAGGACCTAATCATAACACACATGAAGCTACAGAATTCACAAGAGATTTTGTTTATGATATCAGATCTCAGATCTAGCTCATCAATGATGTAAAGCAACAAGCACGAAACTTTATACCTTAAGACGAATACTAAAACTCAGCAAAGCAAGCAACAGATAAACTTGAAATATTAAATGTTACTGTGGTATTGATTATATGCTTGGGTCAACTTTTGAACAAGTTGGTGAGATGAAGAAAATATTACTGAAACTTTGATACAAAAAATAAAAGTATGCTGGCAACAAATTTGGGCCGAAGGACCTTTTTAATGACCTACATAATATTTCTGAAAGTACAATATGATATAGACATGATGCTTTTACTCTATTCTAGGTGAAACAGTAGAAAGGAATAAGGTCCAGCTGAAAAGATGCAACTGGAATTGTATTCTTTTACCACTCACTAGCTATAAACTCACAACATTCATACATTTTCAGTATCTGCACACAACATGCCATAGCAGATCAACACTTCATGAATGTTGAAGAATTACACAGTAAATACTTCCATCTTCAAGTCTTTGTTTTCTTATCTTTGAAAATGCTCACAAATTCTTCAGTGGATTCCTATCACTGTCACAGCCTTTAGTCTCCTTATCTACTTCAATAAGACCACTATTTGATCCTGAAACCAGAAGATTAATATTGCCTCACTTCTGACCAGCCTTTTTCCTCAAACAAAACAGAATTGGATCTAAAAAGGTTTTCACCATGAACACAAGCCACTCTCAACACTCTCTGTTCTGAGATCCACTTTGAAACCTTATAACCTGACAATAAATCACATCACAAATACAGGGTAGAAATTATGATTTTCAGAAGACACACTGTGGGATTGCACCCAAACAAAACTTTCAAATTGCATTTCTGAAATTTATGACCTTTGAACAAGTGCCTTGAGAACTGGTAGAAGATGAAGGCATTTAGGAATTGACCAGATTAAAAACTAGGTACACTATTTACACAAAAATATTGGATCAGGTAACAGAAAAAAAACCTTTTTTTTTTTTTTTTGGAATTGACCTCATGTGAATAAGATTACGTGAGGAGAAGTACAATTCAAAACTAATATTTAAACACACTGCCAAAGACTTCAATGTCAAGTCTTTCTTCCAATTTGTACACATATTACATGCATGCAAATAACAGCAGAAGAGACTTAGAAGCCAGAAGCAGCAATTTTCTATGGCAAAAAGGGATACCACCCTGTTTATTGGACACCACCAAAAGATAAGTCTTATAAAGTCACAGCCTGGAGACAACTATTTCGTTCTATGTTGAAAACAGAACAAATAAGATAACTTTAACAGCAATTGAAAAATAAGCAAAAATTACTACCGTGTTGTGTACAGCTATGACAAAGAAACTTAATAAAAACTCTCCATTTGGTGTTCAACTGCCACAAGTATGAGTGAATGATAAATGTTAGGTTTTTCAACAAGTTATGAACAAGTAAATTAGCAAGATACTCCATCACTTGGTATGTATGAGTGCTGTGCTGAGGAACACTTCATTACATTTCAGTGGAGCTCTTAAAATAACAACGGAAGTACGGGAAAAATAATCCTGCTTTTCCACTCTGAAGCTTTTGAAAGATTGCACCCCACTCAGCACACACCAGCTGAGGAAGTGGTCCACTGAAGCTCATATTCAGAAACATACACAGAACTGTGGCAGCATTCTTCATTTTCTTATCAGTTAGATTTTGTAAACAACTACTGCTGGCATTCACATTTGTCTTCAGCAAAAAAAAAAAAAAAAATGGAGACTTTTAGAATGTATTTATAAATGTACATTTACAATCACGTAAGACAAATTTTATTCTGTTTGTCCACTAAAAGGGTGGTCAGGCATTGGAACGGACTTCCCAGGTAAGTGGTGGAATCACCATCCTTGGAAGTAGTCAAAAGGCGTATAGATGCGGCACTAGGGAATATGGTTTAGTGGTGAAGGTGGTGGTGCTGGGTTAACAGTTGAGCTTGATGATCTTAGAGGCCTTTTCAAACCTCAGCTATGCTATTATTCTAACACAAATCACAGAATCACAGAACAGGTCAGAGTGGAGGGGACCACAGTGGGTCATCCAGTCCAACCTCGCTGGTCAAGCAGGATCATCCCAAAGTACATGGCACAGGATTGTGTCCAGACAGTTCTTGAGTATGCCCTTTATAGGAGACTACACAGCCTCTCTGGGCAGCCTTTTCCAGTGCTTGGCCACCTGCACAGTAAAGAATTTCTTCCTTATGTTCAGGTGGAACTTCCTGTGCATCAGTTTCTGAAGTTGCCTCTTGTCCTATTGCTCAGCACCACCGAGCAGAGCCTGGTCCATGCTCTGACCCCTCCCTGCAGCCACTGACAGACAGTGATGAGGTCCCCTCTCAGTGGTCTCTTCTCGAGGCTGAACAGGCTCAGCTCCCTCAGCATTTCCTCGTAAGAGAGATGCTCCAGTCCCTCGATCATCTTTGTCACCTTCCACTGGACCTGCTCCAGGAGTCCCATGTCTCTCTCATACTGGAGAGCCCCGAACTGGGCACAGCTCTCCAGATGTGCCTCACCAGGGCTGAGTAGAGGGGCAGGATCACCTCCCTGACCTGCTGACAACGTTCTTCCTAATGCAGCCCAGGATACCATTGTCCTTCTTGGCTACAAGGACACACTGCTGGCTCATGGACACCAGGACCCCCAGGTCCTTCTCCACAGAGCTGCTTTCCAGCAGGTCAGCCCTGAGCCTGTGCTGATGCCTGGGGTTATTCCTCCCCCAAGTGCAGGACCCTGCATTTGACTTCACAGAGATTGTTCTTCTCTGCCCATCTCTCCAGCCTGTCGAGGTCCCTCTGAAGGGCTGCACAGCTCTCTGGGGTATCAGCCACTCCTGCCAGCTTTGTGTCATCAGTGAATGTGCTGGGAAGGCATCTGCCCCTTCCTCCAAGCCACTGATAAAGTTAAACAATACTGGGCCCACAACTGACCCCTGGAGTACACCAACAGTGTCAAAACCCTGTGACACTGATTATAGCCCTCTGCGATCAGCTGTTCAGCCAGCTCTCAATCAACTTCACTGTTCTCTCATCCAGTCCACACTTCCTGAGCTTGCCACAAAGGAATTGTGAGAGACAATGACCAAAGCCTTGCTGAAGTCTAGGCAGACAATAAAAGAAGTTCACAAAACCTAGTGAATCCACGAACACTATTAGCCAATATAAGTCAGTACGTGCTGCGCTCCATTCATGCACGATACCCTTACAATACAGTTTCAGTAATGTGAAAAAACTACAAACAGAGCTAAGTAAATGTTTCAGTTGCATAAAACACTACCCATAAAGTGACGTGTATCTCCAAACACACTGACAGACAAACAGCGTTAGAATCATGACAGGTAGAAATACAGAAGAGAGCCTATCTCATAACATGCTTCTGGAAATAAAAAAAATTGCAAAAGGTTTTTTAAAATACAAATAATTATACAGGCTTCTGCTCTTTCACATGGGGAAATAACTACTGAAGCACAGGACTTCCACCTTTTTTTAAAACAGTGATTTTAAAACTGATGCCATTAAATAGAATAGTGATTACTGAAAAACAACTTTATCTTCTGGGAGAAAGTATCAGAAGCCACAAATGAGACAAAAATTAAAAGGAGGTGGACTTAAGTTTCCATGCATATATTTGCACAGCTATGGAAAAAGTGACTGTCAGTCAAGGGCAGCAAGAATAATCTCACAATATTAAAGATTGATTTATTTTCTTTTACAGAATTTAGGACTTGAACTAAATCCCATTGAAGTCCAAGGGAGACTTTAGTACTTGTCAAAGATTACAGGCAAGTTGCAGAGAAAATAGAAGACTTCTGGTCCCTACCACACTTCTGTCATTTTCTAGAAACAAGTACTTCATCACTTCGTTAAAAATTTCAGTATGTATTCCAAAGGGTGCAAAACTTTTCGAGCACTTTTTTCCTTTTTTTTTTGTTTTTAATATTTGCATCTTGCTATACAACTGGACTGCCAACCATCTCACATCCATACCATTTTCTAGATTCTTTATTAAAATAATCTTCATGGATTTCTAAACAACTTTTGAAGTACCCTTTAAAATGTTTTGAATATACATGTCTGCATATCAGCAAATTTTTTTTACAGATATTCAGGCCACTTTAGATCTCCTGAAACACCTTAGTTCAGTAAGACTGTGTATTCCTTGTGATCCGACAACTGATGACCCAGCATTAGTCACAGCTATTTTCAGCTGCTAGATATAGATCGATGCTTATAAAGAACTGAAATTTGTGCACAAGCCCCTTTCACCATACACTGTAACTTCCCATGATGCACCAGCAATTACACAGAAAAGAATAACAAGTGGTTCTGAGTAATCTTTTCCTCTGGATGATGGAGAATGTGCGTGTGTGATGACATATGAAAAGTCCCAGGCACATCTACTGATGACAGATCAGAACTACTCCAAAGAGAGATGAGCAGTGTCAGTGCGTCAAAAATGGCACTGCTTTCATTTCTTGATATAACCTGGGCTTACAGAGACATTGAGTCAAAATTATTATAGTTTGCATTTGTCACTAGGAATAATTGAGCTACCGGTCCTCTCGTGAAACTGAAGTGCATCTGAATCAAATGGGGAATGTTACTGATAAAGCCCTGTTTGATCTAGCATGTCATTCAAATAAAGGGGACACGGAAAACTGCAGCTCAAACGTTTCCCTTCAGCAAAGCTTCCAATGAAAAAGGCACAAGAACTTCTAGTAAACACATCAAAGTCTACAGCATTGATCATTACTCTAGCAAACATGAGGGCACTTCTAAAAGTAAAATTAGCAAATCAGGAACACTTGGCGGGGGGGGGGAAATGTACGTGCTGTGTGTCACTCTGCAAAGAGTTACATCCAAGTATGTCTACATGTGCAAAACCAGGTTGTCCACAACCAGACTCTACCAAAATCTGACCATTCCACTGAGAACTACCAAAGCCTCCTGTTTGTCAAGTTGCCCTGTTTGACCAGGTCAAGCTCCCTCCTCTCAACATGGATACATTCTATTCTTCTCATCTGTATTCTTCTTTCTCTCCACTGATCCTGTGGGACTGAATTCTCCCTGCGTATTCCCCATTAGCTCTTCATCTAATTTCAGTCTTCCCCAGGAAACAGAGCACAAAACAAACTCAGGACAGTAACCTCTTGACCCAGCTCAGCAGCAGCCAGAGCAGCACATAGTATCGTGTGCCTTTGGGTACCTTATTTACATTGATGGGGTCCATCTTCTTCCACTATGTGCCTTCTAGAGGTTGATTTTGCTTTGGTTTGGGTTTTCAGGGGGTTTGGGGCTTTTTTTTTTGCTGCTGTTCGTGGTTCTGTGGGGGGTTTTGGGGTGGTTTTTTTGGGAGTAGGTTTAGAGAAGAAAGTTTTTTCTCTCTTCAGCTTCCATCTTTTAATTTTAGAGCACTGCTCTTAGAAGATACTGTGATATGCTCTTCTTAAAGCCAGTTAAGAGTTATCTTAAAGCCATGAGGGTTTGATCCACATTGTTCCTAGTGGAAGGCTGTTTTGAGGCTCCTGTGGCTCTAATTCAAGTAATTGCATTTTCAATTCAGATCAGCTGAAGAGTAACACCTTGCCCAGCCCCTGTACAAAGCCTTCATGTTGCTGTTTTTCAAAGCTAAAATAAAAGGACACAAAAAGAAACAACCACAAACCCAAGGCAGATACACAAGGTAAATTGCAAACTGAACAGTTACAGCTATCCAAGAAGTGAGAAGCTTGCCATAGGAAATTTTACCTGATAATTTTATAATTTCAGCATCTTAGCAGTCATGAAAGCCAAAAATTCAGCCCATATAAATCCCTGGAGCTATTCAGTGTTCAACTTCATTATATCTAACAAGTGGAAGGGCTCCTTTCCTTTGCACGCAGTGTTCAGCAAAGAAGGAAAGTCTTAGGCACTGTCCTTTGACTACTCCACACATTCATTAATTAGTTGGCATTTTGCTTGTTTATCTAATGAGGTGTGCGACAAGCACTGCTGTGCAGTGAAAAAGTAACAAATTTAAATACTCTTTCTCATTCATTCTTTGATATATCTCACAGAACTCAAAATTTTCCCCTTCCTCCTAAAGTCAGCCCTGAATACTTCTTGAAACAGATGAAATACTGCATTTATTAACTAAAATTATTCTTTTCTCTATTTTCCATACTGGCAGTTTCCATTATCATTAGTACAAATTTAATATATAACTTCCAAATATATTATTTGAATGTCAAACTATTGCTTTTAAAACTATTCTAAACTAAAAGTGCACACATTCATTGTGACAAAATCCCACAGAGCAAGATTTTCAATACATGTTACCTGTGAAATTGCCCATAGCAGTTATTTATGCCAATATAATCCGTTCACATAATTCAGGACTGGCATACTTACAGCCAGTTATTTATCTATTGCTTACAGGTACTCACAGTCAGTCCCATCTTTAAATCATTAAGGTGAAGTCCAGCACCTCTGAAAATGACTAGATTGTGGTATAGCACTGACCCATATCATGCACAAATTTAAATCCAAGGCAACAGCTGCTGTTCCTGCACACAGATGCAAGCACTGCTTGCAAACCTGAAGGGTTAGCTCATCCTCCTGTCCCATTACACTAACATGGTTAAAACCATTTTGTTTTCTGTGGTTAGACACACAAAAGGAGGTGCTACATGACTGGAGTTATGCCAGTGGGGTTTGTCTCCTCTACCCAAAAGACCCAAGAATTACAGGGATGAAAGGTGCAACATGAAAAGCAGAGTAGGTCAATACTCACACCTGGAGTCTCACTGGGATACCTATCTCTGCCACTACACCATGCTCATGAAGAGCATGCACTCACAAACAGCAAATAAAATGGAAAATTCAGTATGAGATGATGAAAAACCATTTCTTTTTCCTTTCTTTTCAGGTATGAGAGTTTCAGTCTGAGGGCACAGGTACACTTCTAACACAACATTCGGTCGTGGTGTCCTTAGCATTAGAAAGATGTCAGTAAATTGAGGGGAATACAGCAATCATCAAGAAACAATCACAAATCTGAAAGAACGGCCAGTGAACAAAAATGTTTATGTGGGTCCAGACAGCCAGGTATACAGAATGTGGCAAGCATGGTAGGAAATGTGATGACTGCTGCAACATGTTTTGCAGAGTGCCAACATGAAGATGGGTGTAATTTTTACACAATGGCCCAGGATAAAATGGCAAGCCATATCCATGTGAAATTAGAGGAGAATGTATAACTTGACTGAGTATCAAAAATGGAGAACCCCATTAAACTTTGAGTTAGTCTTCCAGGGAATGGGTAGAGGGCTAATCATGTAACCATTTAAAGCCAGGATGGAGAAGGAGTTTAAGTAAAATTAATGGAAAAATTTTGCATTGGCAAGGTTACTAACAACTGTCTTTCTTGTTGCTAATTTCCATGAGTAATATGTTAATGAGCAAAATGTTACCTCCCTTTCTCACTAGTAGCTCAGAGAGCAAAGTTGTAGGTTGAATATGACATTGACAACTCTCAATGTGACTCAGGAAAAAAAAAAAGCATAACCTGGTACTATATTTCAATAGGGTGCAGAATAACAGCAGCAGGGAATTTCAGTTCAAGAGCTTTTTATACATTTGAAGTGGCAGCATTGGCGAGGATCTGAAACAGTTCTTTCACCTTCTCACAAATTTTAGCTAATCCTGAATATCACACAATCTGTTTCTTATTCATGACAGAAAGCAATAGGAAGCATACTGAACTTTTTTTTTTTTTGCACTTAGGTATATTTGGTAGCAGCTCATCTAATAAGGAACAATTTTAAATATATGGGCTGTTCTTGAGCCAAAGAATGCTTCAAGATGCATGACTGTTCACAGAATATTAATTTCATACTACATCCAAACAAACCATATTTGAATATTGTCTGGCAGACATTCCTACAGAAAATGCTAAGCAAAATATAGAACAAAAAACAACAGATAACTTCAGTACCCTACCCCAATATGTAGTTAAGATTTTAAATACCATTTTAATTTGTAAAGACAAAATTAAAAAATCCCTCTACCAGTCTTAATTAGATTCCTGTCTTCTCAAAAAACTAATTACATGTCAGATGAAGCACTGGTTTAGGAAGCCCCTGTATTCTTGCAAAGGCAGAGATAGTTCTATTCCCAGCTGTGTCTTGTTATATGCCTCCCAGCAAGAAAAAATGCACACTTTCTCAAAAAGTGATCCGTAACTACGAAGCTTTATAGTCACTGATTTACCTTTCATGTGTGCTGAACCACTACATCTCCAAGAGGAATCAGCAGGAACCATCAGCAGTTTTGAAAAAAAAGGCTTAGAGTCCAGATTTTAAAAATAATTAGTCAACAGTAATTATGCAGAAATGGCAGTTAGAAAACTAAACTATTTATATTCCCATGAAAATACCATCAGTACATTTCCACCATTTTAGATAATGCAACGTACTCATGAAAGTATAAAAATTTCCATTCTGTTGCAGATTTCAGTAGAAATTTCAGTATCTTAAAAGAGATTTGGCTACCTAAGCACCTTTTATGAGGCCAGCATGTAAATACCTTTGAGAAAATGGCAAAATAGGACTCATGCTAAGGTATTCAAAATTGGTACACGCTTTTCAAAACACACAATGAAATCCTGGTCCCAAGAAATTTCATAGGCAAAACTCCCAGGAAAAAAAGTGAAGGTTTATCCTTCTGTCAGCTTCTTCACAAGCAAATTTGCAATTAAAAATTGTCAGACATGATGTACTCCCTTCATCACTTCCTTACTCTTTGCTCTGACTGCACTATTTAGCACGTTCACCCACCAAAACTATCACCAAATTTTGGAAAGCATCCACAAGATGGGAAACAACCTGTGAAGCATAAGTTTTGCAATCCGGCATTCTATTATTAAGCACTTCTAGTAAGTTTAGAGAACGAAAGTAAACACAGCCAGAAAACCTGTCTTCCACTAATGTGAGATTAAGACCAGTAAGCCTTTCACTAACACAGAGCTCTTAATCTGAAGATCTTCTCAGAGCCTTTAATAAAGACAGAGCCATGAAGACTTAACGTAAAGAAAAATTAGATGGCTTGAAGAGAACAAAACCAATTAACCTACAGAATGAAAGAAGAAAGGATCAAACACCAGAGAACAACTCCTCCTTCTGGAAGTCTCATTGACACCACATGCACGTGCGGTGACTTGAAGGACTACTCAGCTAGCAGTGGCCCAGACTCCACAGAAAGCATCAGTGGAAACAGTAATGCAGCTGCAAGTGCTTGTCATCCTGTTTACTGAGGCCATTGTACAGAGGAACCGAAATATAGAGATTAAAAAAATCTGATTCAGACAACTACATCTTAAAATCTGGGTCAGTTTTACCAAGACAGAGTGTCATCTCAGGCATGTCAGGACACACAAAACATACAAACACCAAACTGCAAATAGTTACAAGTAGGAAGAGCCAAAATAACATAAGTATCAGCACATGTAAAGATTGTTTTTCAAATTTGAGGCTTGGGGACTTGAGGGAAGAGAATTCACACAGAAAAACCTTCAGGTAATACTGGCACAAGTGGGTGGGTACACCACATTTTCATCTCCGAAGAATTCCCCTGGAAAACTTACAAGCAGACACGGGTCAAACTGCTCACAGGACTGTTTATCACAGAGGCATTGGTGATGTGAGTCATGCGAGCACCTGATCAATAAACACCCCTGTCTCTCCCACAGCCCCCTCGGGTGCTGGAAGGTTACTGCGGAGGCTGTTCCTTCCAGAACAGAAAACCAGGAACTCGGCTGCAGAGTGATTATAGTTCGCTCCATTTTGAAAGGTCACTCACTTTCCATCATCTGATAACATCATTAAGCCCAAAAGAAGTGGTATAACCATTTGAAATTACTGCCTGTGGTGAAATGGCACGGTAAAGCACTACCACTTATCTGCACCAACAAAATAAAAAGCAAAAATAACAGCCTTCTTTCACAACAGGACACAAGTAACAGAGGGCCTGAAAAATAAAGCAAGATTTTACTGTTTAACAAAATACTTATGGTGATACATTAAGCCGCAGGAACTATTACTGTAGGAGAGGCCATGACGTATTAACCAAAACACATTTGAAAACCTTCATCCTATTTTTAAATTATACTAGACTGTGTGTGACCTGGCCTCATGAAGATTCAGCCACCTCCTGGGGAACTGCAGTGTTCTCAGCTCCTACTGAGAAGGCTGTGGGAACGTAAGCACTTTGCAGGGTAAGATCTTCAGTGCTCAAAGGAAAATTCAAACAAAATTTAGCCTAAATGACTCAATCAGATCAAAAAGCTTTAATTAACAACATTTAATAACAATTGAGTTAGTAGTAAAAGCAAATAAATTTCAAGCTTAAAAAAAACCAAACCAAAACAAAAAAACCCAAACCACAACCAAAAAAACCACCACCACACAGATCACTGACTCTTTCACCCCAAGTTACCCAGATTCAAAACTCTGAGTCAAAGGGGACAGAAATAAGCCTTTCCTCCCCTCCTCTCAAATTCTGTAGCTGGTGGACCACGACAGGACATACCTCCTGCTCTTGCTCTCAGCTGTATTCTCTCTGGGCTTCTGCACTTGTGGAAACACCATCAAAAGTTCCAGGACAATGCCTTGGTGGGAAAGCCATGGCTACCCTGTGGGACAGTGGGGCTGCCATCCCTGGGGGGAGTTTAGGGTACACATGGATGCGACACATGGGAATGTGGTCTGGTTGCAAGCTTCGCGCTGCTGTGGTGTTGGCTGGGCTTGATATTGGAGGTCTTTTCCAACCTGGATGATTCTGTTTTGTAAGTGCGATACAAATACTCAGGAATGACACTGAATTGTGTGAGCTCCACAGACAGTCTGTGATAGATAACAAAAAATCTCTTCTATCACAGGTACAAGATAGAAACCATCCTTCCTCACAGCACATTTTTCAGTGACGGCAAAACTATTGTTATCCACAGGGTACCAGTCTTTCACATTGATTGTCTCCTGCCAAATACAGATACTTTCAATCCCAGCAGGTGATTTGCTACCTATTTCACAATAGGTAGGTTGACTGAGTTTTTGCTACAGTTTTTCAAGTCATCGGATACACAACCAGAATGCTACATCTACTGTCTGCCTAGTTTCTAGGTATATCCAACCATGAGTACATCATGCAATGAAAATCCATGTAATACAGACAACACAGCTTTGCTCCTCTGCACACTGCAAAGCCCGCCTACTTCCATTTTTCAAAAGAGTAAAAAGGCTCACATGAAAGCGACTGCATTTTCAATAAAATAAAGACTTTGAGCTTTACCTTTGGAACACTCCCTATACATTTTTACCAAAATTCCACTAAATATCAGGTCACAGCAGCTCATCATCCAACTGCCACTGCTTCTCAGAGCAAGGGGATTTTACTGTGCCCACACTTGCTAAACTGTCTGGAAAGAGAACCAGACGTGTAGTAACCAGTTTGATTTTTTAAAACATTAAAATTTTTCTAATGTTATGTCTGTAAATAGTATAAGAGGCAATGGGAACAAGAAGTAATTCCACTGGGAGAAGAGGTATAGCTGTACCTCTTATTACTGTGACAATGCAATCATACAAGACCTTACTGAACATGAGCACATTTCACAGCCACCATCCCAACACTGCCAAAAACTTTACAGCAGCAGGAAAGCCAACACAGAGCTCACAGATGTACCAATGCCTTAGAAAACTGGTAACAAAAATTGGAAGAAAAAGATCCTACAGAGCTAGCTAGCTATGTGACTTTAATTCACAAACAAATCTTCTGCTTTATAGAATTTCTTCCATTTCTTTTGAAAACATTCTTTGCAACACAGATCACACTGAAATGTGAGAAAGAAAATTGCTCTTGTTTGATACACTTCACTAATGAATCCAGGCTTTAATGAGAAATTACGGTAATTCAAATTCAATCTCTCAAACAATTTGTTGTCCCTCCCCTTCTGTGAATTCACCATGTCATTCTAACCTAATGAACATCAGCATAATGCATACTACATCTTTCTAATATCAAAACCACTTGCCTTCAAAAATTATAATTAGAAAGAAATGAAATTACTGAGAAATAACTACGTTTCATTTGTTTGATTTGTTTTAAAAATAAAAAGCAGATCCTACAAGACACTACATCCACTACTGAGTAAGTATAAAATGAAGCTAATTTAATTTGATGTACTATTTTTACTATATTAGATCAGAAGAGAACCAGAAATGCAGCATACTGTTAACGTGCCTAATAAAGTAGGCAAACATAGGCAACAACAACTTTCACAATGTATTTCCACTGAGCTGTATTTGTTCTCACCAAAGTATTTGTGCAAGCAGAAACTACAGTCTAAACCTAAATCTGAATATGAAAAAAAAGAGTACAACTGATTTAGGCAACTGGAGGTCTAGGTATATGAAGTATTTAATGTAGGACTCCATTCTCCTTTTCAGGGTCATGCAATCCCTTCAGTGACCTCAGTGGATCTCACACCCTCAGAAAAACAGAATTCTAAGGCAAAAGTTGTTTTGTCTCTATTTGCACCTCTTCTTTCAAATCCACAGACACAAACGAAGCTCCTTCCCTGAAGAAAGAGCTGAGAACAACATGCCAGCCCCGGTTGTATAACAGAGGGCAGGGGAACAGAAGGGCAAGGAGAGGGTATGCTTTAACCCAAAGACCATGTGGGACTGAAAAGACACGGAGAGTAATATGAACTGGGAATGCCTAGCAATTACATTTCTAAATAGAACTCTTCCTAAACCCAGTGGGAGCCTTGACATCCATTTCCATAGGGAAAAACTGCTTCCATGTGGTTACAAAGCTTCACAGAGGATCAGGGAAGGGGATGTTTCAGTAAGTGAAAACCCAGCACAAGAGATTCAAGTGAGCTGTCTGCTCTACGATCCATTAAGAGATCTAGCCAAAGAAGAAGAAAAAAAAGAAAGGAGAAAAAAATTATAATTTGCCCAAATCAGTTTACACTCAAATCACACTTAATTTAAATAAACTGGCACAAGGGTTCAAGGAGTTCAGTTCTGCCTAGGAAAAAATGAAAGTAAACGTTATTAATACACAGACAAAAACATATGGAAACAGCCTGGTGAGTCAGTACAACTCAGCAGCTGAGGAAGATCTCCACAGCTTTCACACGCCATGGACACCTATGACAAAATCTAGAGTTGAAGCCAGTGGCGGCAACGCGCAGCTCCCTGGGGCTGGGGAAGCGCTGAACAGATGTGTTGGAAATGGGGACTCTCGGCACTACGCTCGGGCTGCTGGCAAGCTGGGCAATCACCTCCATTCGCAGCGACACCGTGAACGGCGGCCCAGCAGCCTGGTCTGACCGCAAGAGGCCCAGGGGAGCCACGGCCGAGCCACGAGCTGCCGGCTCCACGGCTGGGGGCTACACCCAGCACGGGGGTCAACGGGAGATGTTTCCTGCACTGTCTCCCAGGCTGCAAGGTTACTGCCAGGGCAGGGGACACTTCACGAGGCTCCTGGGAAACGCACTTGGGAACTCCTGAAGTCTTGCAATGGGAAGGACCAAAGGTGGGCAAAGGTGTTCTGGACGGCAACAAAACAGAGGGACAGGGTAACAGTAACAAGCATGGGAAAACAGAGGGACAAGGGAATAAAAGAGGCTGGTCCTGTGTCACCAGAACTGTTGTTTTCTTGCCCTGCACGGGGTAAGCATGGGCAGCAAGCCCCTCATGAGCAGCAAGCTGGACTGGCCAGTGAGCAGGATGGGGGGACGGCCATATAGAGACGTAGATGCATATCATGCCTGTTGGGAATACATGCCCAGCCTCACTACCAGCTGGACTTAGTGGCATCAAGCTATGTCAGCCTCACCTTTGTGGCAGGCTACCACAATTGGCAACTACTGGCAGACACAGTCTTTGTGCTGGATTTACAAAAATAAGTGTCAACTCCCTATGTGACATTGAAAAAGGAAGAACTACATAGCCACCAAAGTATGGTTAAGGATGTCCTAACTATAATCCTCACAGCTCACAAACTTCCAAAGATGAGTTGCCACAGTGAGTTAGCCCTGGCTTGATACCAGGTACCCACCAACATCTCTCCACTGCTCCCCTCCACAAGCGCAGAGGGGAGAGAAAATGTAACAAAAGGTTCATGAGATAAGGACAGGGAGAGAGATCACTCACCAAATACCATCACAGGCAAAACAGACTTGAACTGGGGAAATTAAGTGAATTCTATTACTAATCAAAACCAGAGCAGGATAATTAAAATAAAATTAAGAACACCTTCCCTCCATCTCTCCCTCCCTCCTGAGGTCTACCTCCTCCACCACAGTGCTGCAGGGAGACAGGGAATGGGGATTACAGTCAATTCATCTGTACACGTTGCTCCTGCCCCTGCTCAGGGAGAACAGTCCTTCTGCTCCAGGATGGGTCCCTCCCATGGGAGATAATTCTCCATGAACTTCTTTAACATGAGTCCATCCCACGGGCAACAGCTCTCTTCCATGGAGGGCAGTCCTTCAAGGACAGGCTGCTCCAGTGCTGGCTCCCCACATGGTCATGAGTTCAACCAGGAAACCTGCTCCAGTGTGGGCTCCTCTCTCCATGGGTTTGCTGGTCCCTGCCTGGAGCCTGCTCCAGCAGAGTTTTCCCATGGGGTCACAGCCTCCTCTCAGGCATCCACTTGCTCCTCTTTGGGTCTTCTTCACAGGCTGCAGGTGGATCTCTGAATCCCTGTAGTCCTTCAGGGCTGCAGGGGCACAGCTGCCTCACCATGGTCTGTACCACAGGCTGCAGGGGAACCTCAGCTCTGGCACCTCCTTCTCCACTGATCTGGGTGTCTACAGAGTTGTTACTCTCGCATATTCTTACTCCTCTCTTCTCTGGCTGCAATTACATCTGTGCAATAATCTTTTTTTTTTTTTTTTTTCCCTTCTTAAATATCACAAAGGTGTTACCACCATTTCTGATAGGCCCAGCTTTGACCAGCAGCACATCCATCTTGGAGCCACCTGGCTTCTGCCAGCTCCTCACAGAAGTCACTCCCTATTAGTCTGCCTGCTACCAAAACCCAGCCATGCAAAGCCTATACAGAACAACATAGAAAGCTCTCCAGATGTGCAAAATTGGTACCTGAGAGTAAATGCTAACAAAAGTAAAAGGTAGTAAGCGAAAAACTTTAATTCAAAAGTCACACTGGCTTGCCAGAAAAACATGTTTTGGATGATAAATACTAGTTTGGAGGTGAGAAATAGTAGTTTGCAGTTGCAGGTTTGTTGCTTTACATTCATCTGAGCCATGAGCACCTTTGAAAAGCTCAGAGGAACAGAAGTGTGGTCGAGTGAGAAATAATGAGGTTGAGGTCTGTGCTTTGCAGATTGATTTGATTTACTCCTTTACATGGCTTTGAGCCTCAAGTTTCCTCTTCCCCTTCTGCAAAATGCTTTGAAAATTACAGATAAAGTCCCTATGTTTGTTACAAATTATATTGAAGGCTTACACTCCAAAATAACACACAAATTAAAAGTAGATTAGTGCTCAAATTCTCAGATGGCAAACAGTAGCACCTCCCGACATCCCAGCTAATTATATTCTCAAACCAAGAGGCTATCTCATGATTTAATTGATGCTAACTTTTCACTTGTGACAGGAGACTTCTAAAAAACTTCTTGAAAGCTGTGCTATGTCAGTCTCCATCTCCAAAAGTAACCCAAGTCTCTGGCCACACCCGACAGAGCTGAGGCCAAGCTGGCAAGCAGGCCCTGTCCAGACAGACCCATCATGCCACTGCCAGTGGGCTGAGGCAGTACTTGCAGAGGCGCCTGGGACCATCAATCTCTGCTGAGGATCTACTCCAGTTTCATCAAAGCAGACTCATTCCCCAGCAACCTGGCACAGTCCTCAGGTCAACCATGTCATACAGCTGCCACAGTGCGAGCCACACCTGAGCTGATTGTGGATTCTGGGGAGTTTGTGTTGGTTGCTTCTTGCTGTGACTTCCCAGTGGTTCCAAAGGAAATAAAATCTGTGCAAGCAGGATCAGACCTTTCGACTAGTAGATCAGTTGACACACAGTTTGTCTGAAGATCAACATTTCTCTAATGTCTGTTGCAAAGTAAAAATACATCTTCTTGATGACTCATTTTCCACACTGAGAAACATCCGTGGGTGGGAGAAAAGAAATGAAGCAATTCTATTTTTCTCCTCCTGTCACTATTGTAGCAGCTCTCAACTCGAGCATGAAATATAATTGAAGCACTTGCAAGATGTTTCCAGCAAGTGAACTGAACAGCACTGTTTTGTTACCCCTTTGTCATAATTTTTATCCAGAATCATATTATATTAAAACCATTTCAGCACTGTTGTGCTCACCCTCAGAATATGACCTTCCAAGCAAAGAGGCAGAAGCAGGGGTTTTTACTGCATAACCTACACAAATATATGGTATGTTATCTGCAAAATACTCTTCGCTGTTAGTGTTGTGAGTCCAGTCACGCTTTAGTTAAGTTTGGATGAGAGTCCCTGTGAATTTAATGAGAATATATTTATCCCACAGGCTTAGACTAAACAGCAGCCTCTCAGAGTAAAGAGTGACTCAGAAAACCTCGCTAAAGTTGCTGGACTCAGAAACTCTACAGAGTTCAGCAAGGACTTTCTCCTGTCCTAGTCCCCCCATGACACTACGCCTTGCTTCGAGTGGAGATGAAAGATTATCCCTTTTGTTCTAGATAGGGAAAGGCGTGGGATACTGTCACCTCATATCAGGACAAGTAGGTGATCCCTCTTAGGGAAGGAACAATTTTCACACACTGAGAGCCAGGCAGAAAACAACCCACAGCTTCTGAACCAGTGTGCCCAAAACAGAAACAGCAGGAAGTGTGGGAAGATTCATCATAAAAGGAGATTTCCTCGCCTCCTCCTCCTTTCCTTGAGCAAGCTGACTCATGGTTTCTCAGCAGCACAGGCACAGAGTCTTTCCCAGCAATGGCAAAGCATTCATCCTGCAGTGACTGTAATGAAATTCTAGTGAGTTGTAAGGGGTAACAGAAAAACAGAGGCTTTTTGAAAGGCTGGGGTCTAGGAGAAGCTCGTTTCAAGGCAGATCAGAAAACTCTCATCAGATAGTAAGAAGGACTGGGCACTGCTTGCTCCCCAGTACCCCTGCTATTAGACACCTCCAGTATACAGTATCCCTGCAGCAGAACCTGGAGAGCCACGCTGCATCCCGCACTCCGAGCACCCATCCTGCCGTCACCCCTGGGTGCCTCCCTGCCTGCCACACACGGGAGAGCACCAGGCTAGAGGAGGGGCAGGCCAGTACACTTTGTTCTTTGCCACCACGGAAGGAGCAAGCATCAAAAAGAAATATTTCTGGGCGTGGAAAGAGGCAAAGTTACTCTCTCCTAGAGCAGGCTATCCAAATTCAGATTACCCCAAGAGGTCCAACGCTTTGTAGGTAAACATAAACCAAGATCTGCCTTGTTATTAGCTGAAGAGGAAAGCCATATATGCTCATTTTCAATGAAATACGAATATACATTAATTTAACTCAAGTGCCTCTTGTTACTTTGAGACAATTTTCTCTAGTGCTTTGCTGTGTTGCAAAGTCACTACTTTATAAGGCTGTCTGTGACAACTCAAGAATTCTTTCCCATGCTCTCTCTCTTTACTTACCAGATAAACTTATTTATTTATTCAAGCTTAAACATTACACAGCACCAAGTCCATTCTCTGTTAGAATCATTGAAAACACAGGAGTCCAGCTAAACCTGTTCAATAACAAATATTTGACATGGTTCATAGATCTCTGAGACAGTCCAGTCTTTCAGACTGTGATTTTACACTTATAAGGAGGAAAGATCAAAGTCTGATCATACAAAGAGAGAGGACAGGTGCTTTCAGGCAGAGACAAGAATGTTCAGAAGCAACCACAGGTATACCCAAAAGAGCAGTGCTTTCAGAGAGCACTTGTGTGAGCAGCCCTAAAGGCGCAGACAGAATAATCAGTCTCCTGTGTGCATAAACTCCTCAGCCCACTGACTGCTGATCAGAGTACAGATCTGAAGATGCTTTTTCATACTCTTCATCTCTCAAGTCACTACCCAATACACATCCATAGTTTACTTCCCAGACTTCCCAACATGAGACTAACCTAGAGACTTATTGTGTGCAGTTCTAAAGGTAGTTAACACCAAATAGACTGACTAATGTCTGTGTGTGATATGATGAAGGAACTAAACACAACTAAACAAAACAAAAATAAAAAAGAAACAACAGAGGCACATGAGAGGTTCCAAACTGCAAAACAGTGCATCAGAAGTACTAAGGTTTTCTGTTCACTGCATTTCCAACACATCCATGACGTTCTCGAAACTACTGACACAGTCAAAGCACTGACGGCTGTCATATGGAGGCTTATTTCTCCTCGTGAACTTTTTCACTTCTGAAATCTTGACAAATGCAGGTGCTAAGCCAAGAAAATCTAGTACGAGTTACTATCCTATATTGACCTTACAGAAGAAATCACCTTTTGTGTATCTCCCAGGATTAAGAATACAGCCACAATAAATGGAACACATCCACCATGTAAATCTGTAGTTATAAACACAGACCATACACTGTCCATATCTGTTTGAGTTTGTAGTACAGAAATAATAACTAAACACTTATTCTCTGCTAAACAAGGGACAAGAGACAACTATTTTCTGAAGATTGGTAGAACTTCAGAGAACTCAGGTGTCACTGGACCACTGTCCAACTACATCTTCATTTGGGATTCAGATTTCGTATTAGTCATGAGTAGTCATAACTCATCTAAAATACTTGCAGGCATATGAAATCTCTCCTTAGCTGAGAACTTCCAAAACAATATGTCACTGAAGAACACTATTTGTATGCACAGAGTTTAAAGATTTACCATTCTTTCAAGGTATTGTATTATACTTTATTTCTTTTAAGAGCAGGTCAGAACACAACCTTCTTGCTGAATATGAAAGATCTGCCCATTCTTGTCTCAGAGGGGTTTCATGCCCTATGCCCTAACACAAATGAGAATGTAGAAAGGCTTATTTCTCATCCCCTCAATTTCAAACTGATCAGGATGACAATCCTGTACTTTCAGTGATAGCCCTCCTTTGCAGAGAGATAAACTTTTCACCCTTGACACCCCACTTAGATATGGTGAGGTCGTAAGTCTGGCAGAAGCATCTCTGCTGATGTGTATTTCACAATGATTAATAGGAGGAAAAGGAGGGGGGAAGGGGAAGCCATTGGAAAGAAAACCAGATGAACCCAATGGCAAACATGGCACAGAATCCTGTCAGGGTGATGGAGATTATTTTTAAGATTAAAAGAAAAAATACTTGTCCCTCTCCCCCAGTTAATGCAGGATGTTCAGATTAAGTGCAACACTTGGATTGATGAGAAGAATTCTAGTCCAGCTCTGCCTGGGTGACCTGGGGCTTCTGCCACCCTCAGCCAGCAAACAGAAGAACACTTGTTTTTCACATCCCCTACCAATTTAATTCTCAGGACTGAGCAGCCTGAAAAAATACTATTCACATTCCATGCCAGTTTGCTTTTCTATCTTGTAAAAAAACCCATAAAGCGGCAATAAACTCAGGACTACTTTTAACTTAAAAATGTGTAAGTTACTATATTTTCAGCATACAAGTAAAATCTGGTGGCATTAATTTGACAGTTTCTAAAATCTGAGTATCAAATACAAAATAACAGTAGGAAACCATTGTTGGCCATGCAAATAGAAGTCTACAGGTTTTGTGGAAAGCAAAGATTTCCAAAGCATTTTTTGAATAGTTCACATTTATGATCTTAAAGTACACATTTACTTATTAAATTATTAAAATTTCTTTTGCTAAGGATTCCTGAACTTAAAATTGCATTGCTTTAATATTACTTGAATCATTTTTTTCTCTTTGTTAATCACTTACTAATATACAGACAAACTTAATTTCATTCTAATCTAGTGAGACTGTCGAATTCTCCTTTCTCTCACTCCCCTAAGAAGTCTTTCTTCCTGATTTGCGTATCAGATTCTTTCATTCTTTCCAATTTTCTTCTGCATTTTATTTTCTTACCTTCTCTTTACATCCATTTCTTTTCTCGTGATCTGCACAGAGCTCTAAAAGGGCTGTAGTTTGTTATGCAAAATGGAACGGATTTTAAAACTCCCCATCATTTATTTAACCACAGAAAATCACGTCTCCACCAGAACAAAAAATTCTATGAGAAACATACCCTGCATGCAGATGAGTTTTTAAACAAAACAGTAAATATCTTACAGCTGAAATATATTTATGTGACCTTAGTGAATCCTGGAAACTGGAGCTGAGAAACCTCATGTCCTTTGCGGCCTGACCAGAGTAAGCATCCCATATTTAACACAGTGTCAGACTCTCTTGCACATGATCCATCACCCCAGGCAAACAACCGACCAACCAACCAACCAACCACACAATTCAATGCAAAGAGGTAATAAAAGGAAACTCTAGAGGGACAAAAGGCACAGAAGCCTCATGGGAGACAAAGTGCAAAATGTCTTGGGCTGAAATAAGAAATTTAAACTTTGCTGCCTTGAGCTTCTGGGTAGACCAAGCGCAAAGGGTGCAGCAGTAAAAGTCAAGGGGTCACCAGAACAGGGACGTTTGTTTGCTTTGCCATTTCCTTGCCAACAACACCGTAAGGAAGACAAGAAATAATGTTAGGCCAGTAGCTGAACTGAGATGTTTACAAACTTTTATAATTAGACAATTTATTATTAAAAATCACTTTAACTGAATTTTATTATGAAGAGTCTAAATCAATCACTTCTGCAATAACATTAACTCAGGCAAAAATGGGGCTCACTGTGTCTTGCATAGATATATATTTCAAGACTATCTATCCAAGCAAAGCAACAACCTCTTCCGATCAAGGTCTCTTACTACACGAACACACAAATACACAGCAACACTGGACTAAAATTTGTGGATTTAGATGTGAGTTACTGAAGGTGAACAGGAAGGGAACGGCCATACCAGGACTTGGCAAATACCTAAGGTGTATAATGATGTGGCTTTTCTGACTTTAATGTAGGTACACCTACATACACTGGACAGATAACTGATCTAGACCTTTCAATTATTTTCCCTCCTGCTAGGATACATGACCTAGAGGTGACAGCCATAAAATTCAGCAGTCATATTCTGTGCCCTGGTAGGAGGCACTAAGACAATCTTTTCAAACTCCTGCAGATAATCACTGATAAAACCTCACTACGGTAACTAATACCATTGGAGACTAAACAGTGAAAAGAAGTGTAATGGCTTTGCATGACTATTTCTGTACAATAAAAACTGACAGGCAAGTAGGACCAGTCCTCCATGAGTTTTCAGTCAATGTCAATGACTGAGAAACAAAACAAGGTATTTGGCAAAGCAGGATTGACCCAAGTTGTGAGGGAGGCCTAGTACTGCTCCACCCCCTCAGTTTACTCAGTCCTTCTAAGATTTACCTCAGCATCATTATAACAAGGGACTTTTTTGCCTCTTCATGGGAGAGGAAAACATATTTTGGCTGAAAACTGCACTTGGCAATTAAAATCCTCTCTTGGCTATTACTTCCAAGTACTAGAGAGTCTTTACATACAAGCACTAGCAGGGATGAGATGCATGAGCCTCATTAGAGAACACACGGACTTCTGTATTAAATTAATATTCTCCCTCTTTTCCCCATTCATATTAGGACATAGAATTAGCAATTCCCATTTAAGTGCCAGTGTTAACAAATAGTAATAATAATAATAATAATACTAAAGCTAGTGCAAGCAGAGGAAACTCACCACAACCTGAGGATACAGAAGGTATACCCCCTAAGACTTTCCACACAGGCTATATTGGTCAAGTAAGGAAATAAAACACAAAATTCAAATCCCACTGGCTCCATAATAACTGCATTGTAATATTAGTGCAAAGCTATTAAGGCTATTTAATATGATCGGCCCAGAGTTCCAAACAACTTTAACATTTTGCCTACTCACGGATACATTAAAATGGATCCTAGCTAAATAATTGGTTTTGTTACTTTGGAGTCTGTTCATTAGCAGAACCCCTACCTTCCATGCATTATTAAAATTCCCTTCTTAATGAATCTTTCTACACATGGAAATATATTATTGACAAAACTCAAACAGAACTATACACTGTGTCAACAATGCTAAATTATCTTCATTACAGCAATGCAGAACTGAAAGAAAAACTACAGCACTGCACCATATGATACAGCATGCCAGTCTAAATGGTCCCACTTCAATAAACAGTATAGAAATCATGGATTTCAAACAGAAGAGCACCTATTGATTTAATACAGGAATCTGAAAGACTTACACAAAAACAGATTTGTAACTCCTTGCTTTCTCTAAAATGCAGAGAGATGGGAAAACAGGTTATTTTTCCATGAGGAAAACAGAACCGTTGAGAAGAGAATGCATGGAGAAAAACAGCTTATTTTGAACATTCACTGTTCACATAATCAAACATCACAGCATCAAATATGATGAGACAGAAAATACAGGAAAGAATAAAATGCTATATTAATTCAAGAAAGTGAGAGATTTATATTAAATAATACACCTTTCAATCAATTCCACTCACTGGAGCACCTGCTATAAGCAAGTAGCTGAAGTCAGAACATCTGTGTCACATCAAGAAACCCCAATCTGAAGACATGCTTTGAGAAATGAAGGCACGCCCTTGCAGAAAGACACACACATGTGAAATGAGTCTTGGCTGAGGGCCCAGTCTGCAGCTGGTACGTTGCTCTCTTTAATATGCAAAGTAGAAACTGGTAACCTGTAAATATAAATTCGAGTATAGGTCTATAAGGCACAGTGTATCAGAGACAAGTACAAAATACACACAAATGAAAAAAAAAAAAAATGCCAGTGCTGTTGTTTTGTTTTTTTTTTTTTTTTTTTTTAGCCTGGTGAGAAAAGGGAGCACTTCTACAGCCATTTTGGAGCTGTGTCTACACTCCATGTATTGAGACTCTCCATCAATGTCAGGAAACTAACTACGTAGATTATCAAGTATTCTTACATACTTACACTTGTTTTAATTTTATCCTAACATTTCCATTTTTAATATAAAAGGACAGCCATGCCCTTAATCACCAGGATAGACTTTTCATCCAATTTTTATTAGCAGAACCCTATGCAACATATACTTTCATTAAAGTACTGAGAAACTTCTCTCCACAGGCTCTTGCTTTCACCTCTACTGTATGTGAATCTACAATATATCAAACTGTATTATAAATTAGCCCTTACAATGGAACAACCAGGTCGAACAAACAATACTGTTACACAATGCTAGGAACACCAAGTTCCTGCATTTATACTATTTGCTTATACTAAGAATGGATAGTTCAACAGAAAATGCAAACATTAAGATGCCACATTAATGGCTGCCACTTTTTAAACTGCTGAATTCTTTCAAACTGAGCATAATAAATTAAATGCACCCATGAACAAGAAGCTATGTCTTTCAGTTACAACTCTCTCATTTAGAAGTCTCTTTCTTTTAATCATGTACGCTCGTCAACAGTGCAGTTAACCAACATTTACTACTGATTTAACAGGCCCTAACAGTAATCCAAAGCAAAAACCACAATAATCCAAAGTACAAAGACAGAGATCAGAGTTTATTTTTCAGCCTGAAATATGATGTCAAGTAGCAGGGAGGCCAAGCAAAAACAAAGCAGTGATGAGTGTAGCTTGTGTCGGACAAAATCGCAAAAGGAAGAGCAACTGTTTAATGTAAAGGAATACAGCTTTGCAAGAACAAGTAGAGAGATGCTGGTTCACTACCTATAGTGTGGTCAGAAACTGGAAAAGCACCTAATAATTAAAAGGAAGGTGTCTAAAACTGTCTCCCAATGCCATCAATTTCTCTCTGGAGATTTATACATTTACCAAAGGGATTACCACAAAACAGTTTCTCAGAAATAGCTTGGATGCAGTGTTACAGAAGCTATTCAATCTTACATGCAAAGCTCCAGCCAGATCTCTCACCAGTATACATAATCTTCAGGAAGTCTATCTCTTTCTCAGCGGTACTATAGGTAGGCAAATACAAAGCCTGTCAATAACACATGCCTTCCCCTTTCCCAGTTCTCTCTTTGTCTGCCTGCCTAGTAACCACAATTACCTGCTTCACAAACACAAAGAGCTGGAAGTCATAATGCCATCGCTGCTGCCCTACGGTGATTAAATACTAAGGCTATGAAAATTTTCTGATAGCTAATTCTCACCCTAACAGCTATAACCAGAGCCTAGTGGGAGAACTGGTCCTGAATCCTTAACTGGTCTATGTGCAGCAAGGATGCGCCTGGTCCTGCCACTGCAGCATGACAGTGAGAGATTGTCTGAACGTGCTCTCTGCATAAAGACACGAGTCTGAAGGAGCAGATGTTACAGCAGGCATCACATCTCGGGCATCAGAGGAACCAGAAGGTGTATGCCTAATGAAATCCTAACCAGACCACAGGGGAGAAAGGCAAGATGCTTATGGCTTTCTCTATCCGAATGTGTATGGCATACAGCTATGTCTGCAATGACAAATATATAAATGTAACGGATGAGGCAAAGCAAGCTAAAACCAAGGGAGAATTAAATGTTCTGACTGACAGCGGAGATGAGCAAGGAAGGGCAGTGAGTTACAGTGCTACTAAAAGACCTCAGAGATGACTAAATATTAGACACCCAAGAGAGCAGTTTTGTACTGCGGTTAATTTGACCTAAACACTGGGCTGCCACCAACAAGAGACTTCTCTCCCCTCATCACTCTCACTGCTCCCAAGAACAAGCAACCTATTTAATCTCTCCCCTGTACTGCATCTAACAACTGTGCAGCCATAATCATCAGTTCTCTAGCAAATCAATGCACTGGTGGAAGTGAAGGGGCATTAATAGAGCCGTATACCCCTCTTTACCAGGAGGTGACGAAAAAGCTGCCTTTGGGCAGCAGTCTGCACCTAGGCTGGATGACATACAATGAGAAACCAGACTCTGGAACTGCACAGCCTCTGCACCCACGTTCCCCTAAATACTTCATTCATTTCAACCTTGTATTTGCATTATCTGCCTTAAATTTTCCAATCTGGAGAGCTGTACACGTGAGAGATCATCTTGGTTATGAAGATGTTTTCCCAAGCTGGTATCAAAACTGCAACAAAAAGCTTTCAGATGTATCAAGGAATGTCAGAACCCCTGAGAGAATAACTTGCATGGCCACAAGCATGAACTGTGAAATTCTCTTCTTACAAGTCGTGAAAAAGCTAAGCCCTGAAATGTCAGGTCCTAAGGTATATATCCACAGAGGTTTAAAGTACCAACTGTGTATGTAGTTCAAAGAAAAAAAGAAATGTAAATGTTGCTCACGGAAAGACCAAAAAAAAAGAAAACACAATGATGTTTGCTAGACAGATAAATGGACTACCTTACAATTCTCACAATAGCCACAGCAGGCGAGTACACAGAGTTCAGCTGGAGAATCAGAGATCATCTGGTGCTGAAACTGCAACTGCTCTGGCTGCTTGAACCTCAGATACCATAACGATGACAAGGTTTGACAGTCCTGGTTTTGTATTAACAAAGCACTATAAACTAATCTCAGAATACTACTATGAAGTAAAACCAAATTATTCCCGTGAAACACTGGTGAAATTGAGGTATTGAAAGAGTTGATAGTTAAAACACTATTTTCTGGCCATCAGGCATATACTCTAGTCTTGCTTTTGTGAGAACAAATATTTTCTGCAATAAACTGAACTCACCAGACTGATCATTTGTTCTGTGACCACACAAAGATTAAGGATATGACAGCTGAGAGGCACAAAAAAAAAAAAGAGAAATAATATTTTTTATGTTTACCAACATAGTTGAATACCATATACTACAAAACAGGAACTCTGCTGCTTAGAACATATTAATCTTTCCGCCAAATCTCAGTTGTGAAGTCACTGTGTAGACAACTACGCATCTTCTAAGCTCATCACATTAATTCTGGCAACACACTAGGAGGTCTTACCCATACATGCCTTTGAAACTGATAGTTTCCTTCCTCAAAACTGCTGCTACACAGAGGCATCATCTTCCCCAACAAGCGTTTCAGCCTTCCTTTCAGCCCATTGAAACGGGACCTTTCTGATTCTGTGTGGGGTTTGCTGTGTGGGATGACAGTTATTGCAGCTAGAGGAAATGAGCACTGCACAGTATTAGGAGCACCCCTCTCCAAATTTACAGTCTCCACCCAGGCACATAAAAACCAAACAAGGACAAGACAGTGGAGGCAACATGCAAGAGGGATAACATGAGGAAAAAAGAGTATCTGCATTGGGCATCTTAACCCTGTAGTTTTACAGATAAAAAAATGCATGAAAAACTGAAATCATGGCAAAAATTTTACAGAAAGAAGGAGGTGGCACAAGTGAAAACTGAAAATGCTGTCTGCAGTGCTGTGGGTGAATCTGTGTGCATAAAACATAAGAATTCTGTTTTGCCTTTATGAACTGTCTCTACTTTTATGTCTGACAGCTGCTTTTCACTCTCACAACATAGTGAACTGTGCTCCTTCCACTAAAAGAAGAGAAATAACAACTACTAATTTGTCAGGGAGAAAAAAATAGCCAACACAGTAATTAGGAGCTAGTAAAGAATGAGCACGGTTACTCCAACACAAAATGGCTTTTCTGATTTGTCCGGAAAAGGTGTTAGGTCTGGAAATAAATAACTTGCAAACAGCATAAAGAGTTCCAGTTCCAATGTTGTATTCCGTGATCTCTAGGGGACTGAGGGGAAGGACACATGGACAGAAGTGGCAAGCCAAAGACAGGCTGAGGTAGGGCTTTTCCAGCAGGCCAGCAAGCCCCAAGTTTTGGGATCAGCCTGGACTCTGAGAAGGTGGTTTATACACCAGCAAAGAGCCTGACCCTGATTCAAGGCCACAAGATGTTCACACCAGCAAAAAGAACAAGCCAGTCAGCCCCTGTGGGTAATATGGGCTAAATTAAGCAAAACTGAGAGAAGAAACTAATGTTGAACCTACCTTCTATTTGTTTTCTTTACCTCTCACTTGACAGCTACTTATTAAAGCATAAAAATTCCCTAGTGATGAAGATCTGGAAACAAATGTTAATCAGCAGTGCAGAGTCTGAGGCATCAGCAGGTGCTCCATGACCTGTATGCTACCTGGCTCCAAATGTGGAAGGGTAACACCGAGTGGCCATTCCCAGGGAACACAAGAAATTAAAAAAAAAGTGGCAGCCTCTACAAAACCCAAAGAAAGGCAGAAGCTACAATTATATGACCCAAATACCATCTCCTACTGTCTGTACAGTACCAAGCAGAGGTAACAGCAGCCCAGCAGCTTTCCTTGTGGTGCTCTGTCCTGGTTTACCGTTTTCTCACTGCCACCCCCAACACTTTGCTCTCGGAAGAGGACTCACACCAGTCAAGAGGTGAAGCTAGTACTACATCTGACCTGTTTCTAAAAGGCCTCTTCTGAATTAAAGTGCATGGCTGAGAAACTGTTTCTCTGAAAGATCCTGATCTAGCTGGGGAGACATGTCAGACACGGCTGGGTCAAAGGTGAGACACTGGTGCATTTCAAAACCACCATGGGTGACCAGGTAGACTTCTATATGAGACACAAGGACAAAGTAATAACATGGGAACATTTCACTTCCTTAAGGAAGATCAGCTGAATCCACATTCTCAGCGTCTCTAGGACACACAATAATCCTTTCCTATCAAAGTATTTCTAACACAATTTTCTATTTCTATCCAAAACAACATTTAAAACACAAAATGCCTTCTACGCAGAAAATGTGGCAGTAGAAACAGTTTTCGTGAAAGTTGAAGTATTCAAAATTGAGAACTACTTTGTACAGAAGAGCCTCAGCTTCTGTAGGAAGAGTAGCCAAATAAAAGACTTGGTAACCCAAGTCTTGGTAACATATACCTAGACCCAAAGACTTGGTAACATATACCTATCTACAGATAGACAAAGGGCACCTTCCCAGCAGAATTTGTGCACTTACGGTTAAATGGGAGCAAGGTTAGGAGTCTAAGATTTGGTACAGAAAATACACATCTGGGATTCCTGTGCAAGCAAAGAGCAGACTAAGAGGACGACCATTACACCCTCCCTACCCTTCAGACATAGCATTCTGCGCAGCTGGAACACAGAGCTGCTGCTCTGCCTGCAAATGTGACTACCTACAGACCTCACTGATCACGCAGTTTCAGCAGCAGATTTTAAACAATTTGGAAGGGATGCTGTTAAGAAACAG
Organism: Melanocharis versteri; assembly: GCA_013397845.1. NCBI lineage: Eukaryota > Metazoa > Chordata > Aves > Passeriformes > Melanocharitidae > Melanocharis > Melanocharis versteri. Next base: position 697,091 of record VZTG01001558.1, read on the forward strand.
CACTGGCAGCAGCCATTTACATACATCTTATTCCTCGCGCAGAAAACAGGAAACTCTTCAGAGAATAGGAGCCGGGGGGTTGATATTCCCAACACTGTCTTCAGAGAGTACACAGATGCTGTCTCTAACCTACAGCCTGTCGCTGCTCTAAGGATGCATATCAGACCCCGTTCTTTTCTTTAGGAAACATAAACAGATAATGGGACCATATATTTTAATTCTGAAGCATCTCAGCACTGATGGATTAAATACATGACATAAAAATGTCAATCATCTTTCTTTCAGGTATACTGTATATCTCTGGGTTGCCATTCACAAGTCTTGAAGTAAGAAAGAAGATCTGAACTAAATAATATCCTCCCTCAGACATATTCTTTCCTATGTCTTTTGAACAGAAGTGATCTGACATTTAATTTAAAGTGAATCAGTAAAGGAAAACAGCTCTCAGTCACATGAACAAATCCCCTGAAGAATAAAATGCACAAGGCACAAATGCACAGTCCTGACCTGACTTGATTTCCCCAAACCCAGAGAAGTGCACCTGGTGTCCCATTTCACCAGAGTTTAATTTCATGCAGATTCAGTGGCTACACCTATATGAAACATGAGGGATAGAAATTAAAGCAATCTGAGGAACAGATACAAGTATTTGTTTAATGTGCTTCACCTGCACTTTAAAACATTTTTAGGGTTTTATGCAAAAATAGATACGTAGCAATGGTTCCCATTTAGGATCAGTGATCTACAGTCTAAGATGTGGGAAAGAAAGCACAGAAGATGAAAAAGGTTTCTTCTTTTTGCTTTGTTTTAATTCCCTCAAACTTTATTGATTTCAAAGGAAATTGTTCACAATTCACATGTTGTTAGTGAGGGCAGAAAGGGACTTGCTGAGCTGTGAATAACTACCAACTTATTTCCTTCTTCCTGGAGGGAGAAAAACTCCTAGAAATGCCAGTGTCAGTGCAGACTGACACACATCCTATTCGTTTATATGCTACCCATTCCTTGAATTGTAAGTGTGAAAGTATGGTACTGTACAGGTTTTGGCTGGGCTCAAGTAAATTTTCTTCACAATAAGCTTGTATGGTGCTATGTTATGTGTATGTGACTGGAAGAGACGAGTCCAACTCTTCCACGTACAGCTAAGGGAGACTGCAACAAAGACATGGCAAAATATCAAAAGAGAACTCATGTTCCTCAGAAAGATATTGAAGAACTGGTTGCACAAGAAAGATGTGGACCTGTTGGAGTGGGTCCAGGGAAGGCCAGGCCACAAAAATCATCACAGAGCTAGGAGCACCTCTCGAATGAGTTCAAGCTGAAGGAGTTGAGAGGTCAGCCTGGAGAAGAGAAGGCTCTGGGGAGACCCCATTGTAGCCTTCCAGTACCTGAAAGAGGCCTATAAAAAAGATAGAAAGTGATTTTTTACACAGGCAGATAGGGATAGGACAAGGAAGAATGGCTTCAAACTAAAAGACAGTAGGTTTAGGTTAAGTATTCCGAAGAAATTCTTCACTATGAGGGTGGTGAGGCACTGGCACAGGCTGCCTAGAGAGGTGGTGGATGCCCCATCCCTAGGAGTGTTCAACACCAGGTCGTGTGTGGCTCTGAGCAAGCTGGTGTAGAGGGAAGTGTCCCTGCCCTTGGAACAAGATGCTATTTAAGGTCCATTCCAACCCAAACCATTCTATGATTCTATGATAACCAGTGTTGGTAACACAGGGCTGTTCTAGGTATTGCCAGGCAGAGCTTATACAGCTTCAAGCAAATAGCCTGGGGGTGGGCAAGAGTCTAGGAGAGGGCACAGCCAGCACGGTCAACCCCTAGCTGGGGCCAGCAAGTGACTGGCGGTGCTGTGTGGGGCTGAGCTGCCCCACAGGGCTGACAGGGGCAGCACAAGGAGGATACTCCTAACAGTACATGCTGTGAACTTGGATTTCATATAGCAGCACTTCATACAGCAGCACTTCAAGTATTTATGTAAAACTTCAAATACATCCAGATGTGCTTTTCTTATCTCCCTTCTCCATTTTAACTCATGCAGGTCCCAGAACGACTGTGCATCTCCAGCTTAGAAGGAACTTTGAAAACCATTAATGGCAACATCTTTTCAATTATAAGTCTTGTTTCAGATGTTGCTTCTGGAACACTGTGACAGCTGCTTTTAAAATACAAGTAACAGGACCAGCAACAGACCCACAGCGCAATGTGGCTCACCTCAGCCCCCTTGTACTACTGCAGACCTCACTGTGAACCATTATCTGATCATTCCCTGCAATAACCTATTATATGTGTAAATTTATGTGAATCTGGATTACAATCCTTACTTAAAATCCCATTGACAGATGTTACAGACATTACAAATGCTTCAACATTATGTGTGCAAACATGCAAGTATTAAGTTTTCAGACTGCAGACAAGAAAGTAAAGTATTTTAATAAGAAACCTACGCTATATACACTCAAATGGTTTTGTATAATTAACTCAATTTTAATTTGTTTGCCTGAAACGGAAATGTTAGTTCAGCCAGGAGCTAGATCTAGTGATTATATTACAGTTTGCAATCACACTAACAAGCTATAGGGACACAAATTAATTTAAATCCAATTTTGAATCTGATCATGGCCACCATTAAAAATATTCTACAATTTTATCAAACTGTAATGTTCATGGGGCCAGAATCTCCAATCAGATAATCTCCAACAGATTATCTTTATTTTTCTTTTTTTAAAAAAAGTAAAATCTAAAATGGGCCAGTTATTTCTAAGAATGAGACTAATGAAAGCTATCTTTTTACCCACATGAAAAAATATATACTTATTTGCAAGACATGGAGGCCTCAAGCTTGACATCAAGAACTTGCTGGTAAGAGAAAGATGATGTTCCCAGAATCTGTCCATATGGACTTTTCTCATAATACATAATAATACATAATAATACATAATAATACATAATAATACATAATTATATATATATATGTGTTATATATATATTATATATGTAATTATACTACTATATAGTAATACATATAATATAATAATATATATGTAATATAATACTGATAAAACCTGTCTTATCCTACATAGCAGCACTGAATATATATACATTTACAGATTCTGGTTTTTACTCTGTTTTATAGTTGTGTAGTCCATTTTCCCCCTAAAGCATCAAGGTTTATTTTTCCCTTTATTCCTAGCCTATTTTAGTTATTTCAGTATGGAATGCTACATTTCCTTACAATATAACACGTTCCTCTCCTTTTTTCTCAAGAGTGTTACTTTTCATTTTTCCCGAGACACCATCTTTCCTCACATGCTCATACTGGTGGCATTTTCTCTCTGACTCAAGCTCTCACACCTATCTTTCCATTTCCCTTTCCAAATTACATGTTTATCTCCTTGTCTCTCCCTCTGCCCTTTCTACCAATACCCAGCCATCTTCAGTTCCCTCAGTTCCTCCAGCGCTGTCTCCTCATCATCTCTTTCTGTGCACCCATCCCTGGCTCCCAATCAGTAAGGCAGCTCTAGCACACCCACCTGAGCACTGGTTTTGTGTGTCCAGGCTGAGCTATGCTCTCAAGACAGATTTCCAAGCTGCATAGCTGCTGAAAGGTGTGAGGCTGGACATGAGGCAATGAAAGATCATAACACCTGAAATGTCCCAAAGCACACCAGTAAAGCCAGGGACACCCCTTGATGTCATGAAACTTTGTCATCTGTAGGCTTCATAATGGAACAAGACAACAGCATTCACTGAGTCATGAGATATTCACCAAAGCTACATTAGGACAAGACTTGCATTATCATATCGCTTTAAAACTGATAGAACAGCACTTCTCATCGAGATCCACAGAGGTTCATGCTGATGCAATGGTGCATCACTTTTCCCCATTCCATTAGATACCACTTTAAACATGATTTCAAACACTGAATGCAACTACATGCATTCATACAGTATAGATGCTGGAGTTCATAAGCTACACTATGTCATCAATGCAATACCCAGCTGAGAAAGACAATCTCACCCAGATCTTCTCCTCCATTATCTCTAACCTTTTTAAAACATACCATTAGAGAAGGAGAACACACAAGAACAGAAACTGGTTATAAACCATGCTGTACCAAGGCAGCCTGAGGTGAAGTGGTAGAATGAGATATATTGATTTGAAGATCACAATACACAGACTTTACTGGCATGGGGGAAAAAATCAAATGTTATTTTTCTTTACTGATTAAATATACCAAGGTTGTGGGTTCAATCCCCATATGGGCCATTCACTTATGAGCTGGACTTGATGATCCTTGTGGGTCCCTTTCAACTCAGAAAATTCTGGTTTTTGTGATGTGTGAAATATATCTTAGATGTCAAAGGCCTGATGTCAATTCAGTAGCACCTGAATCTCACACAGAGAGTATGCTGGACATGCACTGTCATTTTACTCAAAACACCACAGTAAGGCAAGAATCTCGTAACTGCTTTCTATTAAAAGATGGATTTAGAGCAAAATTCCATTGAAAAATGCAGGAACCTACGTCAACTGACATCAGCTGAGTTTCACTTCAACAACAGAACTCTTGAGCTGACCTAGGAGACAAAAGACTGAACGCTCATTAAAATGTGTTTGACATCTCCATTCCTAACCAGGCGTGTCCACCAAGCACCTATGTTGCTCTCCAAAGCATTCATCCAAGCAGCCCTACACAACTAGTCACACCCACAAAATCTTTACAAAAGGATTTAGGGACCCCAAGACCAAAGTTTAGAAAATATGAAAAGTAAAAAATGTGAAAGGACCTGACAATGCAGAGGTTTTAAGAAATTTTTAGGCTCTATTTTCACACCAGTGCAGCCTAATTTTGGGGCTGGATTGTGTGGTCTCACAGTCGAGCACCCTGACACCTCTACCCTGGGAATAGAGCAGGATCATATGGTACTGAATGGAGGGGAGCCACTGGAACAAAACATTTAGTCATATTTCAAAACAAAAAGGGCCTGCATAGATACCTAATGCTACATGACTCCAGACAGGAGCCAAGCACCTAGATTCCCTGGGAGTGCAAGTCCTGACACAAGCCTGCCAGCTTTTCCTACTGGACGCATCAAGATACTTCCTTTGCAAAGCCTCTCCTCAGCACCCTGACAGTCCCACCCACAGCTGGGTTCCCACATGGTCAGGTCCAGTGCACAGGAAACCAGAGAGAGGCCAGTACACCTCATGAGACAGCTGCTGTAAGATCTGAGAAAGTGCCACAGTTACTTTGCAAATTATTCAAAAGACCAACAAGTGTAAGCTTCTCTGACCCGAATGTCCCACTGCCTTCTTACTAGTACACTGGCACTTGCTTGGCATGTTCATCCATCTTCACTGACAGTGGAAAATAAAGTTCTAGAGTTTATTTTAAAAGATGAATGTTTCTACTATGCTGTTCCTTAAGACACCTCTGCAGACTCACTCGCCACTTTACTAAATGTAACTGTGAAGCCGCTGGTTATGAAATAATGCAAACTGAATTTCTCTAAATGATAACAGTGACCACATGACACAGTCAATCTTAATGAAAATTATATTGAGGAATCAGAGAGTACCTTGAGCCCCTGTAAATAAATATACATTACGCTTAAATATAAAGTGGTTAGCTAGATAGACGGCCAAGCAAATACACTGGGTTAGGTTTTGGAGTGTAAATAAAGCCAGCATCATTGCTTCAACTTTATTCAGATGATTGCAGCTACAGATATTAAGACAACAAAATAATCAAAGCAAGTTGAACTATAAATGGGATTATTTCAAAATTAAATTTGGCCAAAAGTTAAATATTTACCTCAATTACTCTAATACACTTTAACTGAAATAAATGGAATAGTAAAGGTGAAAAATGACAATATAAAAGAAACTAAACTGTGCTTACTCTTTAGTTAGGCTTATGTCATCTCATCAGTTTACATAGTCCAGAGGTGGAGAGGATCAGGCTAAATGAAGAAACCTTTTATATATTCTGCTTCAGTCAACATACTGATCAGCAGCAAAACGAAAATGTTTCTGTGATAATCTCCTGAAACTTATCCAGTACAACAATAAAACCCTCAGCAGTTCTGACCAATTGACTTCAAAATTGAAACAATCTAGGCAGGAAAGTCCCAACATCACCCCAGCCCACTCAGCCTTCACCTCACCAACCAAGCATTTTTTCAGTACAGTATATTACGTAGTTAATCATGAGCACATTGCAATTATTATACACTGAAATCACTGAAGTTTGAGAGCTGTAAAGGATTTTCACTCTGTCAGTAGCAGCTAATGTCCCAATCACTGGCATAATGTGCCACTGCAGAGCCAAGGGCTGCACCCAACAAGGAACTTAAGGATACTAGGGGCAGAACAGCTCAACTGTTTTATCTACCTGAGCCTCGAGTGCACATCAGTCAGATGCATAAATTATAAATTTTTGAATTCTAGTTAGAAAATGTGAGTAAAGTGTGGTATTAGTCATACTCAGCCCTTCAAATTAAAATAAGACAAAACCTGGCATTGTATCTCTTAAGGAAATAACACTACTATAACACGTAACACATCCAGCTTCAAACTCTTGCCAGAATTATTTACTGCCATTAAAAATAAATGACAAACAACTCAAAGAAAATAGGAGGTGAACAGATAATGAGAAGACATATTTTCATCATCCTTATTGTCTGTTACCATATATTAATTGCAGAGGGAAGTACATCTTACTCTATCTTTGCTGTGTAACACAATCTCTTTAATAAAGAGGCCTTCCCCCACACAGGCAGACTTGCACCTTAAACTGATGTAACCCAGAACTCAAGGTCAACCTATGCTCTTTCTCTGCCCTACTTCCTCCTGATTTCGCTTCTGTAGTCCTTCATGCAACAGCAGCAGCAACAAAAAGGAAACAGTGAACCTCTTCCTGTGACAAGGATCTTTCACATTCAGTCACACATTAGCAACACCCTAAGCAATGTTGCAGAACCTCTGCCAGCCTCAGGGCCACTGTGACAACTTAACAGGGAAATGAAGGGCAAAACTCATTTGCATGCACATTTAAAAAACCACACAGATTTGAACCAGAAAAAAATGAAAAGGAAAAAAAAAACTTATTATGAAGAGCTCAGATGTATTCAGTTCTATAAATCCTCTGAGAAAGGACGGAATGCTAACGAGAAAGCTGACACCACTTGCCAAAAATCAATGTGTGTGCACACATTGGATATGGTCTGGAGTGGCTGCATGTGCTGCGGGTTGGTTCATATTAGATCACTGCATAAAATTATCAATGCCAAAGAGATACTCTCTGCCTAGTTCCTCTTCAGTAGCAAATATTTTATGCTTAACTTGAAGGGCTCCAAGACCTCTGGGAAGCAGAGGCAATAAAAAACGTCTGTGATCCTTCTTCAACTCCTTTCTTCCCAGCTTTCACCGATACTGAACTTGCAGAATTCCTTCTACCTGCCTGGCAAGCTTTTTGCTGGCAACGAAAGGTTTCCCCCAGCCTCAATATTATTTCATTGAAGTAGTTAATTATTTTTTTTACTTGACCCGACTTCCACGAAACTGCCCTGCAGGGTTTTGCTATCTGCCAGCCTGCCACTAGCCCGCAAGCCCCGCTTGCCCTGAGAGTGGAGGAGAGCAGCCTTCTGGAAGCGCAGGCTCCCATGGCAGCCTGTCAGCTTCTGTCCCACAGACGGCAGAGCTCACCTGGAGCGGCTCTCCGTCCTACTCTGAAAGCTCTGAGAAAGCCAGTCACTGCAGGTGAGCCCCAGGGCACTAAGGGAGGTGTGACAGAGCAGCCTTCGGGGAGGGTGCCTGCACAAGAATTTCACACTCCCCCCGTTTACACGGCTGTGCAGGGCACACGGGTCACAGCTCCAGCTGTACTTAATGGTACACCCCCCCGGCAGAATTCCCGGGCACCACAGGTCCTGCGTGCCGAGGGCACACCTCACCCACCCTCTGCCTATGGGGCTGGTGATCTGCATAACAGGCAAACCTGCTTTTCAAGCCCGAACCTTAAAAAAACCACAGACATACACAAGGTGTCCAGTTAGCACCAGTGAAACTCCACTATCAGGGCTCCACTAACAGGACAAGTAATTAATCTGTGACTTATACTATTATAAATCAAAGCAGAATCCGACCAAGGAAAAGCTCAAACACTACAGAGAGCAAAAAGTCACTGTCAAGCAGTCCTATTACTGACCAAATACATGAAAAGAACATTGTCGTGATCCCCGAAGTGAGTACTGAACACCCTCAGCATTCAAAGTGACAATTAAGAGCACCATGTACCTAATGAACCATGCATTGTTACTGATGGAAATATCAGATTTCCTTTATTCAGGGGAACAGAATTAGAAAATAGTTACTGGAGAGAGATTCACAAAGGTCCACAGAGGTTGCTTGTTAAAGAGTAAGGAGCCTCCAATATGAAGAATGGGAAACCGTATAAAGCAACATTGGCTTTATTTGCTTTGCCGTTCTATTTTACATTTTCTATAATGCCAAGAGCATACAACTTTTATTGGTTCAAGCTAAAATGCAGTCTTACACCTGTGCAGCATCTGCAGTTAAAGATCTGAAATACATACCATTTCTAAACATCTCTGTTTAGACTTACTTGGGTACAATAGAAATCACATAAAACACTCCAGCTTAAAAGAAGTTTTTAACCAGCAAACAACTCAGGCAGCAGCTGCAATTATTTCAGCAGTGATTTTTGGTTGATTTTTTTTTTCCTAGCCACACAGCAATGAACACGTGCATCCATTATTCTGGTGAAACTTCCGAAGAACTGAAACAAGCATTTCAGAATCTATATCTAAAGTGAAAAGAACTGGGAGATGCGTGGTCTACAGCTGCTCCATGTCATTAACCTTCATGGCACACTTGTGTAATGCCAACTGTTTCATGTCAGTCTGCTTCAACACTACAAACACAACAACCAGCAGTTTTTGTCAGAATAAATCAGTACGTAGAGCACCTCTGGAAAACAAAAGGCTGTAAGAAAGAAGGTGGAAAATTAGAAGTTGGGAAGGAACAGGAAGACAACTGCAAGGAGACTGTGCTCCCCAGTGGCACAGACAAAATGAAAATCGCCAGAGTCAGTGTCAAACCTTCTCTAAATTCTGCAGACTGAAAGTCATCATTATTGACCAAGGGGGAGTGCAGAGGTGGTATTTTCTGTGGGATAAGGTCTTCCTTGTGCCAGAGGTATCCCGTGGGACCACCACTGTTGCAAACGAACTGGTCAGTGCTTTGCCAAGTTCAGCTTAGCACTGAAACAAAAAAGAGACCACTGTGGTGTCTTGGCCTTTGCCTATGAGTTGCACCACATGCAAACCTGAGACTCAAATGCCACACTGCTGGGAACACCTGCTTGCTATGTGGGAGAACATCTCAGGTCCCTATCACCTCAGGCATCTCTGCACCATTTTGGCTCTCCCCCCACTCTAATAAAAGCCATTCCTAAAAACTGTACTTTGTATCTCATTTTATCAGCCTCGATGAAACTTGTCCTTACTTGTCACCTAAAATGTAAACACAAATAATGTGTAATTTGGTATGTAACTAATCATGCATATACTAAAATTTTCTATTAGAAGTCAAAGCAGATAACATTTATATTTAGCTTTGCTCTATTTAAACTTCCTTAACAGGATGAATATAATTATAGACAGGTCCGCAATGCTGTAAGTTGGCATGACTTTACCGAATTCCATGGCAATTTGTCAATTTAAATTAGCTGAGAATATGGTAATAATGTTACATCACAAAAAGTACAACAGAGAAGTTAACTTGGGATGAAATAAAGACAGGAATATGCTGCAAGCAGACAAAAGAAGAGCAAAATGCTCATTAATACCAGCAATTTATGATGATCTCCTCGACACTTATGTCAAAAGTTCTGCAACTTACATACACTGACATACGCTGGAAATGTGCTTTAGAAATTGCCATGCCACACAAGACAGGCCACCTTTCACAGGGGTCTTCCAGACAAAGACTTGATTCACTGTCCTGCTGGCTGATTATGCTTTTTTAATAGGTGAAATAAGTAAAGACTGCAGCCAACTTTTCTTGACCCCAAATGGTGATCGATTTATGTCCTCCATAAAACCAACAGCTTTTGTAATTTTTATCCTGACTCATATAACTACAACTCCTGGTCTCTTCACAGACAGCAAATGCCTAATCCCTAGGAGCCCTGGGAGGCCAGCATCTTCCACATATCCATGTCTGCCTTGAAGCCAGACAGTGCTAGATATAGAAGGTATTTACCCGACATATCTCTTTGTGTTTGTCGCCCTTGGCAAAGGTCAGTTTTCTGCTGAACTGCAGCATGAATATGTTTCTTCATGCCTTAAATAAAGGCATACATTTTAGTGAAGTAATATTTTTTAATATCTAATCATTGATGTTTAAACACAGAAACAGCATAATAAGCAATTATTCACCACAAGAGGGACAATCTATAACCAATAAATGCTTATGAGTAAGATATAAGGTACAAAAAGAGCCTGGAGTCTCCTTGTACTTTCTTCCTCCCCATCGGTGATTCACAGGGAGAAAGCGATTCTTCTAATTCACTATATCTAGGTAAAACCAAAAAAGTATTAGAATCACTCACGACTCATCATTTAAAAATAGAATACCAAAATGAACAAATGAAATGTAACAGCCAAAAACATGGAATTCTAAATTTCCTTAGATTACCCAGCAAAATAGCTTAACAAGAACCGAACTCGCAGGTGCTAACCCCATGTAATTTTACTTAATGTTTTAATCAACACTGAAGTTTTCTGTAAAAATTTCATCAACAGCTAAATCTGGCACAGAGAACATGTAGAAAGCAGGACTGTATACCAAAAGCAATGCTGGTCTTGTGTTATACAGATATTAAAATAAATAAAAGGGTGCACATCTGTCTGCTAAAGGCAACTTTGCATCTTTGGTGACCTGATGACTGTGACTCTTTATTTCGTACTCTAGAGGTCAATGATAAACTTATTTAAACTTATTCTGTTCGCCCGAGTTTACAAAATTGGTGCGTGCCCAAGTAGATTCTTGCAGAGGCTATGTTCCTCCTGTTGCCACTTAAACATATACAATTTTACTATTCTTGTCACCCACTGATAAAACAGTAGTCCTTCAAAATCTACAAAGCCTACAAAATCCTAGTATTGAAATTTTACACCAAGCTTAATAAGGTTTGTTCTCCAGAATGGTTAGAATTCTTCACAGCAAAATAATTCTTTAACATTAAAATTTCTTAAAAGAACAGAATTAAGATGTTCAGTTTTCAGCTGTAACTCTACTACAGCTACAACCATGTATGAAAGAGTTTATGTAATATTCATAGAACTGTATTAAACCAATAAACTACTTTATATAAGTTCCTATCTGTAACAGAAGGCTGACTATTGATAGTGTCCATAACTGCTGCACTAAGGCATAAAGTATGTTTTCCAGAAGTTTTTAATACTTGAAGGTCACATTTTTTGGTCTGAAATACCATAAAACTTTTTTTCCCCCTGTGTTTTGCAAAAATATATATTGACATGACCAAATCTCACACAGTTTAAATATAGACAAAATCAATATTGGGGGTGTTTAGCCTGGAGAAAAGGAGACTCAGAGGTGACCTTATCACTCTCTACAACTTCTTGAAAGGTGGTTGTAGTGAGGTGGGGGTTGGTCTCTTTTTCCGGGCAACAACTGACAGAACAAGAGGACACAGTCTTAAGTTGCGCCAAGGGAAATGCAGGTTAGATCTTAGGAGAAACTTTTTTACAGAAAGAGTGATAAAGTATTGGAATGGTTTACCTGGGGAGGTGGTGGAATCACCATCCCTGGATGTGTTTAAAAAGAGATTGGATGTGGCACTCAGTGCCATGGTTTAGTTTAGTTAAGGTGTTAGGGCAGAGGTTGGACTCGATGATCTTGAAGGTCTCTTCCAACCTGGTAATTCTGTGATTCTGTAATATGATCCTTCTAGTTTTTCTTACTGAAGAGTCCTTGAGAAGAAATCATCGTTTCTCTTTCAACTAATGGGTTATATCTACAAAAAGATCTGGAACCATTTTCAGGCTCAGTCTAAGAATTGATACTGATTCTGACTGAGTGACAGGTAAAGAAGCTTTTCACATGTCCCAGCAGATTACATTCTTAAAAGAGGACTCTGTGATAACCAGGTTTTCAGATGCTAAGGCTAAAAAGACAGAGGAGGAGCACGCGTTTGACAACTGGCCATCTGTCTGTGCCCTCAGCCACATCAGCAACCTGGTAAGCATGCATGAAACAGAGTTTTCCCATGGATAGATCGCAGCTCTCCAACCATCCACAAAAGTACTCAAAAATGAGAAAACATCTGCAAAGATGACAGAAAACAGAACTCTGGCCTTCATAATTTCCCCTACCCAGATGAAAAAAAATCACTCAAACTGCCATTCACTATGAGTAGTCAACACAAAATCAAATATTCAGTATCACTGTGCACACAAGCGAGCCCCATCACATCAGCAGAACTACTCTAGACTCACAGAGCTGTAAATCAGATCAAGAAGTTGGCTATCAACAGGTACTTTTATTAGAGTGAGATGCTTCTTGGTTTTAACTTCTTTATCAACTCCAGACTGACAGAAGAACATCCTAATTATTTTAATATTTCACTGTATGTGTGATAATTCTCAGGGGAGAACTCCCTATCAAAGATGATTTTTTCAGCATTAAGGAAGAAGAATAAGCAAGAATTAGTGATTACACAAACACACACAAAATATGTAATTTGCAGAAAAGCTAATGACCTGGAACACTGTGTCTAATCCATAGCCTATTTTTTCTACTTGAGAGCAAGCAATGTCTGTCACAAACAAATTACACTTTTTTGGGTAGAAACATGACAGCTTAATGGTGCAAAGTAATCCTGTCTTCTTGCTTGGCTTTTAATGTGAAAAATTCTTCTCTATAAACTTAAAATGGAACACTTATTTAAAGCAATAAGATCTGAAGATGGCAACCTGCACAAGATGAAATGCAGAATGCTGCACAATCTGAAAGGAACTTATCCTTTAATTATATACTACTTTCTACAAATGGCATGTGACCATTTTTTGCACTCTGTTTTGGCAAACAGTACATTTCATTATCCAGGCGACATGCTGTTGCCCTTTTTATTTCTGATCAACACCTTGAGGCTGGAGGGGAACACATGGAGGGTTAGCTAGTTTCTTTGAGCTTCCTCTTTGTCCTTAATTCCTACCTGCAGATAGGCTCCCACTGAGCATTACAGACTTCTCCCTTGGAACAATACAGCTCCATCCTAGTCGCCAGGATACACCACCATCTTCTGCGACACACAGGATAAGACAAGTAAGGCTCACACAGATCCTCTGCCTTCAAGCAAGCTACAGAAAGGTGCTCACCCACCAGCACTGAAACAAGGCTGTATTCTGCTGCTGCTTTGCATGAGCATGCGCAAGACCACGACTTACTTGGATGCCCTAGCAGTAGGGGAATACAATTTCTGACACGAAACTCCCAGGAGAACTCTGAATTGTAAAAGCAACAACAGCCCCCGTTCCTTACTCAAGGCTCTTTCTTGCTCTTCCTCCATAGAAGTGGGATGGATGCTATCTTGTGTGAGCATGCAGAAGGCTCGCAGGGGAAGGAGATGTTAATTCTGTACCTTGTTTGGGCTCTCTTCTTTCAGTAAGATTTTCTAGCTACTGCTACATGGGACAGTAGGTTTACCCTTATGAGTCAATTTTATTTTGTTAAAAGGAGCTCCTTTTCCTCAGACGAGGCATATTCCGTGAAATACCTGTAAAAATCTTCACCCTCCTTTAGCAAGGAGGACATAAATTGTCCTCTTCTACAGGATTTATTTAATGCTGAAGCAGAATTATACATTGGACATTCTTCTGGATTTACTGACATTTCATCCCTTTCTTAGTTTTAATTTTAAGTGAAGTCTCCCAGCAAGTTTAAATTTACTTTCACTCTAGGTGCTGAAACTATTTTGACTTGGGAGTCGTTTGACTCAAATGAGAATTCACACAGTAAGTAATTCATGGAAAAAAAAATGCCAATAGGTATCTTCAGCTCTTTATTTATGAGCAATGAAAAATAAGGGAAATTAGTAGAGATTAACAGGAAAAGGCAGAAATGGCATTAGTCCCAATATAGAGAAAAATGATCTAAATTCATTTTGGCAGAGTGAACTCAGCTTTCAAATTTATTTGTCTTACCACATTAACACTTTTAACAGTGACAGCCTACAGGTTTATTTTTAGGTACTAATACGTTTAAATATGTGATGAAAGTAGAGAAAGAAGTTACTGAAATTGTTTTCTGTAAAGACATCCAAGCACTCTCCCCAGCTCTGCGCTGGGAAACCATTCGAAAAATAGTGCATACATCTGTATGGCAAAAACACCTGCAATAAAAATCGTGATGCTTTCAAAAAGTGCTAAACAACCCACGCTAATACCAAGACTGGTATGTGGTGTGGCAGCTTGACACTTCTGAAAACTAGACCATTAATTTAAATGCCTGAAACCACATTTTTCTCACTGAAAGGAAGAGGTTCACAGTTCAAAGTAGCTGTTCTTACTATAGATACAGTAGGCAGCTGAAAGAGGACAGCAACTTGCTTCACCAGATCTGTACAGGATCTCCACAAGACCATGCTCTCCATGAAGTATATGTTTTTTACATGATGCAGTGATGGGGACTGAGTTAATTTCAGACAGACTTTTTAACAGCAAGGCAAGAAGGAGCTGTCAGCCACAAACCCAGCAAAATAAGGCAAGCTCAGTAACACCATGAGTAGTATGATGGTGATGATTTTGCTTTTCACAACCCTCAACACTGCACTTAATGATACACTTTTTTACTATTGTGTTCTACTAGATCACTTTCTAGGATGAGTAATTTTTAAAATCACACCTATTAAATTTCTTGCAGTATTTATCAAAAAACTATCTACAGGAATGTATGGGTAGGTGTCATG
Source organism: Melanocharis versteri (assembly GCA_013397845.1). Classification (NCBI taxonomy): domain Eukaryota; kingdom Metazoa; phylum Chordata; class Aves; order Passeriformes; family Melanocharitidae; genus Melanocharis; species Melanocharis versteri. Next base: position 712,117 of record VZTG01001558.1, read on the forward strand.
TACATATTGCACACAGATGAAGTAGTATGAAGTTAGAATGAAGGTAGACTAACAGAAGCTTATAGAATGGAAAATCCTTGTCTTGGAGAGATTTTAAAACTGAAACTTTAGTAACACCTGACCCAAAACTGCTTTTTTTTAAGTACCCAAGGCTGTATTCAACACCGCTTGATCTATAGAATCTTTAGTTAAAAAATGAAAATCACAATTCTTGCCATGTTTTATCTAAACTAGATTCCCATCTCATACCACAGACTTCTCTCTCATGGAAACAGTGTAGGAAATGGGGTAGTAAGAGCAGAAAATGTTAAGCCATATTTGATAGGAAAGGTGAAATTGAAAGATGTAGAAACTTCCAGGTATTTTGAAATAGCAATAAACAGATGGCTAGGTAAAAGCTGTGTATCTAGTTTTCACTCCTCTCTTACTGTAACAGTAGATTTTAGAAATGTAATTACCTACTTAATAACCTGAACACAAAGCTACACACAGCCATCAGCACCAGGAGATGAACTGTGCTTGCACCAGCCCTTCCTAAGCTCTGCATAAAACCGATGACATCTAAACTAAAACCATTCATGGCAACGGATTCCATCAAAATCAAGTTCTCACCTTCGTCAGTTATAATCTCACGAACACTTTCATCTTACGTAAGCTACCACTGTTTCCAAAAGGAACAGTCCAACCTTCCCTTCCCCATCCTTGCACAGACAGTAAGCACACTGCCATGTAACAAACTTGACAGAGGAGCTGAGTCTAATCCAAAAGACACCAGTCCTAAATGACATGATTTTGAAAATTAAAAAAAAAAAAAGGAAAACAAACAAACAAACAAACAAAAAACCCCAAACAAATGTGTTCCACCTTGGTATGTTCTGATGGATACAATTACATGTTTTGGATAAAAAACTATTTTTCAGTTTTCTCTTTTTTCCTGTATTTTACATAAATTGAACATCAATATTAAGATTAAGTCATATATCATTTACCCCAAACACATTTTTCTTTACAACTTTGTGTACCAAAGACTTCAGTGTTATCAGACTTACACCAGAATGTCAAAATTCTTCATCAAATGGAATCTCTCATGTAGGCAGTTTTATAAATCCACAGACACAGCAATAGAGCATACCATAAAAGGAGAGAAAAAGGTTATCTGTATCTATTTATTGTCAAGTGGTTAAAACAGCTGGTGGACATAATGAGCTAGAACTTCAGATAGTGGTTTCATCTCTAGCTATAAAGTAACAAGCAATTTAGTCACTCTTTCAGTGGCACAGTTCTCTATCTGTGAAACGCTTCACTAGTACAGCCAGGTGGAAATTAACTCATCATTTTACATGAGAGCTTCTGATACCACAATAACCTCCTGAGTAAAACACAAAAAGCCAAATATTCAAAATGAAAACCGTGTAAGATAATAGACTGTCATTATTTTAAGCAAAAATAAACAAATACTTCAGACCAAAATTTCCTTGCTTTTTCAGAACTGCCACTGCTACAATCATTGTGCTGAAGTACAGAAGGCAGAACATAAGTCCACTGCGTAATTAGGAGACGAGAACTTTGCTGGCAGAATTAATCTGTACGTTCAGGTGTTATCTAGTTTATTTACAATATGCTGCAGTATTAGATCTCATTATTAGTTCTCATGCACAACCTTATCTTCATTGTCCTTCACTGCCAATGAGAGTTAAGAACGTATTTGAATGAAGAAATATTTCAGGACTGATATGATGTCCTTGTTTAGCCTCAGAGAAAAAAAACAGCAGGGTGAGAAAAATACTGAAAAGAGAAAATATCTTTTTTCAGGACAACCAAGCACTGCTTCCACGTAAAGCATGTCAAATGACATATAAAGTAAAAACAACTTCAGGGCAGCATGCATTTTTATCTGAAAGATGACAGATCAGCAGATCTGTTCAGTCTGCATGGTTTCTGGAGGAATAGCGTTTCATACAGGGGCAGAAAAAGGAAACCAGAGATTCTTTTAAAATGGAGAACTCCACATGTTCACAATTTAATATCTGGTTTAGATCCTGCAGAAAAAACAAATATAATAATTTTTAAATTTTGTTCTAGATAGAGTTAAAGGAGAGTAAATCTTGCACAGTCACAGCACCTGACTGAATACCTCTTTTTATAAGAAATCAACCTACTTATTGCTTTCTGACAGTGAAATAAAAAACACTGAACTGATAAACAATCTGTCCTCTATATAGTGCCCACATTATGCACAAAGATGTGCTTTCACTAATAAATTGCTAATTACAACCTTCCCAAAACAGGTCACATCTCTGCAGTGACAAACAGATCTAATAATTTGGAAGTGTGAACACAGTGCATTAAGGAAAAAAAAAAGTGCAGTGAAATACAGTCTAGAAGGATTGTCTGAATGACTACTACTTTACTATGGGATTACAAGTTAACTCCACATAAGCAATAATAAATGTTCTCTGTATCAGGCCTATCTATTCGCATGGATCTGCAACGTGCTTATGTACTACCTTAATATTTCAGAAATGCAGGAAGAGGCTGTGCAGTCAATCCAAGCAACAAGGGAAAAATCAGATAAAGTCTGAGAACCTGGTCCCAAGAAAAAAAATCTCACACAGATAAGCCTAGCAGTTTGAAGGAAAAAAAAACCACAAATAAACCTTAGGTCCTCATAATAACTGAAATAATACAGGTACACTGACTTCCATGCACTTACCCCGATGTACTGCAAATCTAGCTCTGGGTTTATAAATTAAGATCACTGATAAATGGACATAATGGGCACTAGAGGCAACTACAGTATGATGAGGAAAACCTAGAGATATATTTAACTTGCTAGTATTGTCATTTGCCAAAGAATCCTGCTTCTCAAACAGACTGCCTTCTTTCAAGGGCTTCTGCTCTTCCACGTAACCACTATGGCTAAACCAAGACCATATTACACACTGACCTAAAAAAAATATTTAAAAGAAACAAAGCATGAAAAATTCTTAGTTCCAGGCACGGCTAATAATGAGTACTAAAGTATGGTAATCTTCCTTACACACCATTTCTATTCTTATTCATTCAAATCTTTTCCTGGTTTGAACATCCATTCAGGGAACATCCACTCCTTTGCCTGTTACACTAATGCTTGTGTTCCTGTGGATTGGAAAAACAAAAGTCATGGGGCTGAGTATCTGAAGCAACTGAACAAGGCCTGTTGGCTGATCTGTCCAAGACCATGGTCTAAAAAGATATTGTATCATTTAGGGACAACTCTTGAGTGCAATAATCAAGAAATGGTGTTACCACTCAGGAAGTCCACAGCTGCACCAGTGTCAGCAAGAAAAAACTCATTCTCAAATGCCAAAAAGAAGGTCCTAGGATGACCTTGTGCTCTCCTAAACTGTTACCATCTATGAGTCACTGCTGTTGACCCTCTACTGGAGACTCGCCTGGAAACAGTGCACATATTTTAGTATAGCTGCTGCTCCTCCATGAGAACCTCCTCTAAGAAGAAACCACTCACATAAGAAACCACTCACACACCTTTGATGTAAGAAGCTGAAGTTTTGTTCTGAATAGCTTTCATTCTACATGCTTTATGTGAGAGCTTACTGCTGTAAGCCTGGCACTCAGTACACCACTGTACACCAAGAATACCACAAAACAACTTCCTAAATCACAATACAAACGAGGGAACACAGAGAACACGAACCCTTCTCTAAAAGGAAGCTTTTTAAATGTCCTTAAAATGTGAAAAGGAAAGTGGAGTTTGAGCGTGCTCTAAGTAGCAACCAACTTCCACCAATTTCTGTAAGCATTACGATTGTTTCTCATATGTGTTTGAATCACCAAGGTCCTGAGACTGGTTTTCAGTCATCAATTTCCTAAGCAAACGCTGTTTGTCAAAATTCAAGGCTGGGAAATGTAAGGCCTTCTTCCTTTTCTCATTGAGCAAGTGCCAACACTTTGTTTCAACATTGATAAACCAGTTTGTTTGCCATCAGTTATGCCCTCAGGCTTTTTACTTTATTCAGCTCAGAAAATGGAAACAACAGATAGATTTCACTTCCTGTTTTCTTGCTATGATATCTGCTTTTAGAGAACAGTTCAAAGTAATTTTCAAATTCAATCATTTTAGTTAAATGGTAAATAATACCTCTGTTAAATAGTTTTTTACTGTATTGATTCAAAGGAATCTGCTCCACAGCAGGTACTGTAAAGAAAAGCACACCTTTATTGAAACCAAGGGAACATGCAGGGGTTAGCACCTCCCTATGCGTGTCTGACTGTGGTTCATTTTACACAGGCTTTTATTCTTTTACAATTCTGGTATCCGCCCTTGTTTGTTTGCTTATCTAAAAGTTACAGTTTCAAGGGCTGGGATCTTATGTAACTTGTGTTTTCTTTATCTTAGGGTTGCAAACACAGTAGATAGTTCCTATCTAACATATGCATCACATTTGTCTAACTGGCACTATGCTTTGCTATACCTGTACTTTATTGATTACATTCTTCTACTTTCTATCTATTAAAACAAAACTTATGACTTTGCATTTTTCTAGCCTCTCACGACAGCTAACATGCCTCTCCCTTCTTATCACATTAGCCCACCGGGCTAGTTCTCTGCTTGCACAAGCAGTTATAGTTAAGCACAGCAGTTAATACACCTCTTCCTTCTTATCACCTTAGCCCACCACGGCTAGGCCCTGCTTGCAAAAGTGATTACAGTTATATCCAGCAGTCACACCTTTAAGGTTTTGTGAATTCATACCTATGCTAAGGTGCTTATGTCAACTGAGGCCTGTGTTTCAGTATCTGTCCTTTCGAAACTGCTTTTTAAAACCACACCAAAACAAAACATATACTATAATACTAAAGGCAAAAGTATACTATGAGCAACCTAAAAATGCACTGATTCTCAGCTGCTGAGTGAACTATTCAAATGACAGAAGTTGTCCTTTCCTTTAGTAGGAAGCAGTGGGGTAGTTAGGTGGGAAAACATTTTTCTGAGCAATCCTGGAGCCTAGGGACCATCTGGGAGTCTGGTCCTACAGCCAGATCCCAAAGTATGCACAGAGGGAGCATTGATGGCTGTGGGAGTGCTGCCTCCACTGACAGGTTCACTTGCAAAGAATAAGAAAGAATGCAGTACTTTAACATGATGTACCCTGCAAAAGAAAAATAACTGACAAAGATACCAGAGAAACTAAATTATTAAAAAAAAAGGAACCAAAAACTAAACACAAAACTTCTTGCTATATTAATTTTTAAAAACCCAGCTAAAAGAGACCAACGTACTCTTTAGTTTTAACACCTTTTTAAGTAAACGATAACTAACAATCAGGGAAAGCAAAAGAATGTGCTCAAGTTTCTACATATATTTCCTTTTGAAAACTGACAAGCACAACAAATGCTGAAATACATTTCAAAAATGTGTACAGGTACCATCCAATTTATAACCACAAGCTTGCATCCACTTAAAAATAATATTTAAACATTCAGTACAACATTTTTTTAGTCTTCTAAGTTATACTGACATTTCATTTAACATCTCAGGAATTTAATTTGGTCAACTGCAGACAGCCTTGCGTCTGCCATGGGACCAAATATGGCTCTCATGCATCAAAGTAAGCTGCTGATGTGAAATTTGGCCTATTTGTTACTACAATCTTAACTTTTTCCAGTTTTTTAACATGAATTAACTTTACACCATACACTGATGCCTTTACTATGTTTCTTTTAGGTTTACATATGGCAGGAATTCTACGTCTCAACATAAACTGAGAAAAAAAACCAAAGACAGTGAAGCTTCAACGAGCCTCTGACAACCAGGATTACCTTTCTCATCAGTTCCCTCCACACCTCTTCCTCAGTTTACGTTTGCACGAAGGCCGATGATTTAATCATCCTTCTTGCAAAAGATAAGGAAAGAAAAAACCTGCCACGTTATTGAACCACTGTGTTTTACTGCCAGCAGGAAATGGAGTCATTACTGTAAAAAAAGTACCTTTTGGAGCCTCCAATATAGGTGAAGGTAAAGGTGGAGTCTGAGTACCTGAAATCTGAAAGACAAAGAGCTGTTTTATTACAAGTTGTCTTTATTTTGGCTGAAGTAGCCGAGGTTTTACGGAGCAGCATTCAGCTCCCGACACGGGGGCGGTGGAGGGGGAGTCGGGGTGAACCAGAGGAAATGCAGCATCTCCCCCCAGCCCCTCCGCAACAAGTGCCCGGTGCTATGGCAACGGCAGGGAATTCCATTGTCACACACGGCAACAGGCAGCCGACAGCCGGGCTCCTGCGACGGCTCATCGCGACCGGCACCACACCGGCACGGCCGGGGCGCCGCGGATCCCCAGGGGAGGGCGGCAGGGGCTGCGGGCACGGACAGGGCCCGTCTGCGGCTGGATGTGCCGCCGGCCCGGGGCGGGGAGCGGGGACCGGGGATGAGGGATCGGGGATCGGGGATCAGGGCAGGCGGCGAGGCCGGCGGAGCGCGGCCGCTCGGGAACAGCCGCGTAGCGAAACCCCCGGAGCTGCGCTCGGCCGCGGGCTGCGCCGGGCTCGGGCTCGGGCTCGGGNCCGCCAACCTGGCGCCCGGGGACAAACTCACCTGCAAACAGGCAGTCCTTCTCCGCCTTGCACTTTTGGATCACAACGTCAATATCCTTCTGAATCCTCTCTTGTCTTGAACACATCCCCATGAAATAAATCCCAGGGGAAAAAAATAGCAGCCTTTATTTCCACCCCACCCCACCCCCCG
>VZTG01001558.1:719310-830202 GCA_013397845.1 Melanocharis versteri
CGAAGCGCGGCCGCGGCCGGCGGGGCACGGGGCCCGCTCCCCTCCGTGCCCCGCTCCCCTCCGTGCCCCGCTCCCCTCCGTGCCCCGGCGGGAATGCCGATCCGTGCCGCCCTTCCCGGGAGCGCCGGGGCTGCGCTCCTGGCCGGCACCGCGGGCAGGGCTGTGCCCGGTCGTTCCCGGGCAGGACAGCCCGGCAGCCCACCCTTGGCCGAGTGCAGTCCCCTGCCAGCCTCCGCCTCCGACCTGTCCACTAGTGTGCGTGCCCATGGAAACAGTAGAAAGAGGATTTAGAGCCTCTCTGTGACCACCGTGCTGCTAATTGCGCTCCTCTCCCCTCATTTTCCTGCAAAACTGTCTCTCAGACCTAAGTGCTTCGGGAGAGGGCTCGGGCAGTCCAGTGCCTAGCAGTGGGCACTCATCCAACTTAAAGGTTTGGGGGTCTAGTCCAGAACAAGTAATGACCACAATATGACTTGGAAGGAATCATCAAGTCCGCAAAAACAGGCAATTTTTTCATCCAAGTGCAATGCTTATAATTAATAAAACCAGGTCTGAAAGTAGTTGAAACAGATTTGATGATAACATTGAAAGAATATTCACAAAATCCAGTTTTTATGTATTCACCCAGCTCTAAACAGCTCCAATGGGTTATTCATTCTTGAGCTCAGTCGTTCTAGTCGGTGGGGTTTTCTTTTTCATTTAGGAAGTCTGTATTAATCATGTATTATTAATTTCAAACACAGAAGACAAACACGGTATTTTTATGAAAAAAATAAAGAACTCCATAATTTTTCCTATCTGTAGGAGGGAACAGAAGGGAACTTAAAATCCATCACGTGATATGACTTTCTGTCTCTGAAGAAAATAATTTATCTTGAAGGGAGACTTCCAGATGAGTTTTCAGTGTGGAAACTGTACAGGATTGCTTTTCATGCGAGTCTGTCCTTGGATAAAACTACATATAGTTAGGAATCGATTTTTTTACCATAAAATCTTATACTTTTTTCCTTCTGCTTTGGTAACAGGGAGCACCTGGCTACGGCTTTTCAGCAGGAGATTTATATGAGGAAGTTGTACTGGAACCCATGGCAAGAGGTTTGGAAATAGGTGATCTTCAAGGTCCCTTCTAAGCCAAACCATTCCATGGTTCTACGATTTTAGTCCGCAAAACTTTTCCAAGGCATACAGAAATTGTCACTGTAGTCCAAAATACAGTATGATATGGGAAGACACTGTCATTCTGTCAAGTGATGCAACATTGGTTAAGAAAATGCTGCTTCTTTAGGTGTTTTTCTAACTCTTCCAGCTAGAATATCAGCAGCCATGTTTGCTGCCTTCCCCTTCATCACAGTTAAAAGATTTAATCAGAACTTGATTTATTCTGGTGGGGTTTTGGTCCTGAACCTTGTAGTGAAAGGTCTCTGTTATCCCTCCCAGGTGGATCAGGAAAGGGGGAGGTTATTAGCCAGTTGCAGGGTATTTATGCTGACAATTCTGCTTACAGCTTATTCTAACCACAGGGTTCTTCTCAGTGTCATGTCAATTAGCACAATTCCTGACTGCCTTTTTAAGCCTCAAACTGTTTTCATAGGCTTGATAACAGTGAATTGAAAAGTCATCCACAAAGGAAAAACACCATGTTCAAGAAAGTTACTATGTTTGGCTTCACAGCATCAACTGAATTGAACAAGAAGTCTGCAAATACAGTTGTTTATTTATTCTATTAATTTTTATTTATTTTAAGTGTCTCTTAAATTCCTATTTTCTTAAGTCAATTTGGCCGTTGATTTATCTGATGACTTCAGTACAGTTATGGCAGGAATTGCTGATTTCAGTGAGGGAAAAGCTCGATCATAGCTTGAGGTCATTCTATTTATTAAAATACTGAAAATGAGATGTTGGAAAGTCAAGGTGAATCCATAGAATTGATCCCTAAATTTGTAAAGATTGACAAGACGTTGGCATCCAGGCACCCTAAGTGTTATTGCAAAGGATGCCACATGCATGCTCTAATCCCTCTGCAGGAGATGTACCCCCTGTGCTGGTTTTGGCTGGGGCAGACTCACAGCCATCAAGAAACTTCCCGGAGAGCTTTACAAGTGATTTCATGAACAATAGGACAGCTGGTCTTGAAAGTAATTGTCATGGCTCAAGTGAATTCAGGATATGTCTTTCCAGTTGCCTTTCAGTCTTGGAAAGTGGTTCATACCATTTCTAGTTTTGTCCCAAGTTCAGCTCAGCTCAGTTACATTGTAATGAACTGATTACTCCAATTAACTAAAAAAGAAACACAATAACTTTTATGTTTGTGCTCCTGGAAACCTGAAAATATTTACAGAGGTGTAAATGAGGTGAAAAAAAAAATAATGGAGGTACATGATTAGAAGATTAATGTGAGAAGACTGGCCCAAAATGTAATGGGGGAAAATGAAAGAGGAACAACACAGTGAATGTGTTTCAGTAATGTGTGAGCAGTGACTGAGAGGAACTGTATAGGTCAGACAATTTCTGCTCTTAAGTGGGTTCTGCCTCTTTTAGACTAAGCAGATTTCTTTCATTTTATGACAGAAATAATCTCCCTTCCCACCTATTAGTAAAGCTGACAGAAATATTTCAGTAAGCATCAGGACACCTTGTTGTCTCCCAAACTCTCTTCTTTATATATTTTTCTAAACATGTGCATATGACATATAAACACACACTAGAAGTCTTAAGAAAAACTAGAAAAATACTTAAAAGCTTGCCATTGTAGGGAATATATAGAGCTTAGGGCAATGGTATATGGCATCTGTCTAATATCTCTAGTGTGGGAGAGCATTCTAAAGGGCAGAGGTTAGAAAAATCATCCAAAACCACAAAATGGCCATCAACACTCCAAGAGAGCAACAAAAATCTTTGTCCACCTTTATATGCTCCAAATAAAGTGCTAGTACAAACCAAAGCAAACCTCTACTTTATCTCCAAGGTCTAGGACTATCTGCCAGTCACCAGTAGAGCAAAACTCAGAGGTGTCTGTAGACAGTGACTTCTGGGAGGTAGAACATTTAAAGGATCAATACCATTCCACTCTTAAGGCATGAAACACAATGCTACCCTTCCAGTAAGCTTCTTTAAAATGACATGGTAATTTCTAAAGCAAGCCGTCCATGAGCCAGCAGTGTGCCCTTGTGGCCACTGGAAATGCCTTGCTATTTCCAGTGGTATCCTGGCTGCATGAGGAAGAACGGTGTCAGCAGGTCAGGGAGCAATCCTGCCCCTCTGCTCAGCCCTGGTGAGGCACATCTGGAGTGCTGTGTCCAGCTCAGGGCTCCTCAGGACAAGAGAGACGTGGAGCCCATGCAGCACATCCAGCTCAGGGCTACAGAGTTACCAAGGGATAACTTTTGAGGACAGGCTGAGGGAGCTGGGCCTGTTCAGCCTCAAGAAGAGGTGACTGAAGAGGGGACCTCATCACTGTCTGTCAGTGGCTGCAGGGAGGGGTCAGAGCATGGACCAGGCTCTGCTCGGTGGTGCTGAGCAATAGGACAAGAGGCAACTTCAGAAACTGATGCACAGGAAGTTCCACCTGAACATGAGGAAGAAATTCTTTCCGATTGCCCAGAGACGTTGTGGAGTCTCCCTCACTGGAGATATTCAAGAACCATCTGGATGCAATCCTGTACCATGTGGTCTAGGACTGCCCTGCTTGGGCAGGGAGGACCAGGTGACCCATTGTAGGCCCTTCCAGCCTGACCCATTCTGTGATTCTGTGATTAGCCTGAAAACATAGCACTGAGGTGTGAGAGATGTAGGAGCAATACTTACCTGTTCACGCTGACAGACAAGAGACAGACACATGGCATAAAAACATCTTTGGTATAATTTTCACTAGGCATCCATTATTAGCAACTACATTCTAATATTCTGATGTAATATGCTCAAGTAAATACTCAGAGTTTATGTAATTTTCTTCAAGCCTGTATCAGTTTTAAGAGAGATACAAAGTCAACTGTGCTGTACACCATTACAGCTGTCTATCCAAGTAGTCAATGGCACTCCATGTATATACAATACTTAGTGATGTTTTCCTGGTCAAGCTATAAATATATTGACTTCTTTGGGTCATCACTGCAAGTCTTGGCTTAAAACACACTAAGATGGTGAACTTAACATAATTTCAGATTGAATTTCACTGTAAGTAAAGCCTCTTTACTGATACTTGGAGTGAGCTAGCACCGGTCCACTATAAAAGTCCTTTGCTTCCAAAAAAATAAGTTAAAATGGAATTAATAGCATGACTTAAAATACTGTTTAATTCTTAATAAAAACTTCAAATATTTTTGATTTTAAAAAGTAATGTCTTCAATGACAATATGAAACCATAGCTTAAAATATCAGCTGTCCAACCCTCAGTAACTTTTTAAGAATTATTTTAAGCTGCCTCATAGCCTAGAGAGTGTAAAAAACTCTCACGTTACTTTTTTTATTTTAATAGTAATAGAGGGGGGAAAAGTATTGACGTGATAGAGGACCAAGCCTTATTTTTTTCAATACAGTGTTGAAATTTCCAAAGCAACTGTATTTTTTTTTTTTAATTAAAAAAGTGTATGTATTAAACAGCAGCAATAGTCACCTCAAACAAAACATAAGCATGTACAGGTGCTACACACAGATATAGTGTGGATTGCTATGAATTGCTATGACAATGATCCCTAACTTTCCGTTAAAGGCTGAGTGCTCATCCTTCCAGATGGCACCGAGGCCCACAGCAGCTAAACCTATGGCTGCTGGCATGACAAATGCTCCCAGCAGTGTTCAGTAAAGCATGCAATTAGAGTTCCAAATGACACCACAGTTCATTGTAACTCTTAGTATTATACTTTGTAATGATGGTTTTAACTTGTTCTTGTTTTTCCTCCTTCACTAGTATCAGCTCAGCTTTCAGTCTTTGCTTGTTTGCCTCACTTCCCCTGTTTATTTTTCCTTTCCTCACTCTTACACCATTAGGACTTTTTTTTTCCTGCTGCATCTCATTATTCCCTCTTTTCAACTCTGAACTTCTGTGTATCCCATTTATTCAGCACCCTTCTTGCACCTCACTCTTGGTGTCTCACTTCATAAGCAACTCGAATTAGGAGGACTAAAATGGAACTTTCTTTACAGAAACTGGAGTTTTATAAGAAAGGCAAGCAGGAATATTTCTAAACCTTACATACACAACCTTCTGGTGTCAGTCACTAACAAGCCCAGAGGTGAACCCTGAAGTACCTGCCAGCTCCTAAACTGAGTTGCCTCTTTCCAGTATCCTTGCAATTTCCACAAGTCGTGGGCATTCCTGGCTGCACAATGGCAATGCTCTCTAATGCAAGTGATGGGGCCTCAATTTCTGGATTACTCTGCAGCAGGGTAGGTAGCATATTTCTCTAAAATTTGAGGGTCCTGAGTGTATAATAGACTGATACTAAGTTGAGCTTACTGTGCCTCTTATCAGTTACAGCCTAAGGTCAAGCAGTGATCAGTGCTGAAGGTCCACCCTCCTGCCTGAGCATAACAAAGCCTTCCCATCAGTCTGACGCACCTGTCTCCTGGGATGCAGATAAGCACCTAAGCCCAGGGGAGAGGCGGAATTTCAGCTCCCTTTCTTACTTGGCCATAGGCCATTCCTCTTTACAACTATTCTAAAAAACCTTCCCAAGAGCTTTACTGCTCCCAGTCACGTCACAGGGAACCTGGATGGCTTTGCTAAGCTCACAGAATAGCTGCATTTATGGCCCTGAGACATGTAAACACTGCTCCCAGTTCACACTTGGTCCCAGAAGTTTAGGGAATGGCTCAAGGGTACACAATTCCTGAAATTTGTCCTATTACTGGTGTCATTAAGCACAGCTGAACTTACTACATGGTAAATTTCTAAATTTCTGAGCAAACACATGGTTAAAAGGCCTTAAAACAAAACTACTCTGCTCCCTTATCCAGATTGCAATTTCTTAATAGCAAAGTCATGCCAGAAAGTACTCAAACTATAAAATACTTACCTTGCTAAAAATAATCTGTTTAGTCCATTTTCTGCTATAGTAAATATGATTTACCAAGTCATCATCGGTTATCAGGTGCCGATGCTTTCCTGCTGTAACAACCTCCATTGCAGCCAACCTCTGCCTGATCTTAACTAAGAATCTGTAACCCCAAATTAAAAGGAATTGTCAAGTATTTCCTGTTTAGATGGAATTGATAGGGTGGGAAGCATCCAGCACCTTGCAAAATTAACCCTTAGAAACTGAGGACTAATTCCATCAGTAGACCATGTCTCATTTATACTGCAGGCTGTGGGGTATTGATCTCTGACCAAACTCTAAATGAGAGGCTGAAGAAGAGGGAAGATTAGCCTCTGTGCTGCTGCAGCTATACTCTTTCGTGTACCCAAGCAAAGTCATACAGTGTTTGTTCAACCACTGCTGCAAAACCGTGCTTAACTTCACAGACATAATTAGATTTGGGTGCCTGCATTTGTTCCCTTCAGAAGATTGGAACCGGGAGTTAATGCAATGTTCAGTCAGTCTTCTTAAACCAAGGCTCTCTTTAATCTTAAGGAACTAAACATAAAAGAAAGTGACATTTACAATAATTAATGAGCATATGCAACTGTCTCATCTAACTCTTACCAAAAGCATCCCAAGCTTGTATACAACAGCCAAACTTTCAGACTCCATAAGGGTGTCTTCCTTGGTCACTTTCCCACAGTCTCCCATCCAGTGCCTCAACAGCTAAGGGTTTTCTCTTTTTAAGTGTTTACAGGCCATCTTTTTTACCATCATCTGGTAGAACAGTTCTGTCATGTGGCAGGAGCTAGAGTAGCTTTTTCTCCTTTGTAAATAATAGCTCAGACATTATATTTAACATTAAAATCTCAGAAGAGAGCGCATTGTGTGGGGTTTTGCTTATTTCTGTAGCTGTCAGGAAACACAGCCAAACACATAAAGTATTCATCGCATTGACCATATCTCTTGGTAGTTATCCAGACAATTTGTTTGCAAGCCATGTTCATGACTGCCACAAGTCAACCCATTTCCTCATTTCTCTGTTATCTTAACTCTGAAGTACAGTGTAAGCCAATAGCACTCAGAAAGCTGAAGTCACTGTTAAGCTACATAACACCATAATCTAAACTAGTACAAATGTTCAGTCTCTGTTATATCCCAAACAGACTGGAACAATTAAAAAAAACTTAGGCAAAAAGTCTGTGGAGTTATAAGTCAAAACCACTGAAAAATCTGGAGGAAGAAATCCATCCCCTTCCATGTATTTCTGCACTTTGTATGAAATCATGCTTACTACATATCAAGTAGATGTCTTTACTTTCAAAACCATGTGCTAACTTCAGATGGCTTTTCAGCAGATGACCAGCTTCAGATGTCCAGTGGTGAGACTCCTGGCTGTCTACAAAATAGCAAATGGGGGAAAGAGAAGACCTGGCAATGAAAAGAAAACCTGAGAGCCCTCCAGCACATGTGTATCAAATGAAAAAGGAAGTGTGCAATATTTAAAACAAAATGATCTGTCCAAAGGAAATGTACAATGTGGCAGAGGAAAGAGAAGTAGTGGAGGAGAAAACCAAAATTAATAAAAATTTAAGAAATAACTGGAAGAAAATGAGTGAGATTGCTTTTACTTGGAAGAGAATAAATTTTTAGGTACTTTAGGTTTTTTAAAGGACATAATGTCAGTATTTTTACTTCTCTTTAAAAAAAATAATGTCCATGGGTATTAACTATTAATGAAGAGCTTGCTTTTGCAAAGCATATCTAAGCTTTCAGTATGAGTACTGATGCAAGCAAGGTAAGTTGTGAATTAAAATTAAATTATTAATTAGGTTTTTAACACAAGTCTTAGTTGTGCCATATCAATACTTTCGTTTTTTTAAAAAAAAACAGCATATAAAAAAATGGTGGCATTTTCTGTAAATTTAGTGATGCTTTGCCTATTCCAGTAATATTAGATATATATAGATCTATCTATCTATCTATTTATCTAATTAAATTAATACTAAAAGCAAGTCTTCATAAAAACAACATATTCTTGAAAAGGATTCCAAAATAATTCACTGTGTTTATTGTAAAGATTCATCAATATCTTTGGAAAGGAAGATGGAATATGAAGGACTTGGGGGTGCTGGTGGGTGAGAGGCTGGACATGAGCCAGCCATGAGCACTCACAGCCCAGAGAGCCAAACGTGTCCTGGGCTGCATCCAGAGCCCCGTGGGCAGCAGGGGAGGGAGGGGATTCTGCCCCTCTGCTCTGCTCTGGTGAGACCCACCTGGAGCACTGCATCCAGCTCTGAGGTCCCTGCACAGGAAAGATGTGGACATGTTCGAGCAAGTTCAGAGGAAGAACACAAAGATGGTTGAAGGGATGGAGCTCCTTTCCGATGAGGAAGAGCTGAGAGAAGTGGGAATATTCAGCCTGAAGATGAGAAGGTGACATAATTGTGTCCTTCCAGTACCTGAAGGGAGCCAAAAAGAAAGATTGAGAGAGACTATTTAAAAGAGCATGTAGTGACATAAGAAGAAAGAGAGTAAGTTTATGTTAGATTTTAGGAAGAAATTGTTTACTCTGAGGGTGGCACAGGCTGCCCAGAGAAGCTGTGGATGCCCCATCCTTGAAAGTGTCCAAGGCCAGGCTGGTTGGGGCTCTGAGCAACCTGGTCTAGTGGAAGATGTCCCATGGCAGGGTAGTTGGAACTAGATTAAATTTTAGGTCTCTTCCAACCCAAACCATTCTATGATTCTATGATTCTATGGTACAACCACTAATGAAAGCAGTGTATGGGTGTAGCAGTCACAGTACTATCTATCTTCTCTGTTACTTCCCTGATACACAAAACATGCAGTAAGACCAATGTTATGTCCTAAAAGTAAAGATACACTTGATGCCTTTTTCTTGGTCCTAAAATTAAGAGCCAGGCACGATTAAGGGATAAAGGGTTTTTACCTCAGTATTTAACAAGGATTTTTATGGTGTAACACTTTGCCAAGGTGGAATACACTGAAATGTACACACACAGTAGATCACGTATATAATTTTATAGATTTTGCATATAAGCATATCTAAAAAAGATGCCCCAATGAGAGGCTTGGATGAATAGCGTGATATCCTCCTACCCCAAACTATTCTCCCCTAGATGGGCCTAATCTTGATTTACAGGATGTATTCTAGAGAGGACCTTGGTTTCTCAAGACAGCGTAGGGCTTTCCGGCCTCCAACTGCGAGGCCTCTAGGATGTTTGGTCTTCTGGCCTAAGAGTATACAAGCTCTATGCTAAGTTATCAGACTTAAGGAATTACAAGCATGCATGCTAAGGGCACTGAGAATACATAAAAGGTATATAAAAGAAAAGGCAAAAAATTGTCATGGCATCACACTCTTGTAGGCAGTTTCTGTACCTTAGCTCAGAGGGGTGTCATATTAATTCAAAACCACAAAATTATTGAGGAAAAACATGCAAGAAAAGTTTCCGAATTGAGTGTGTTTTTCAGATCTTCCATGTGACCTTTTCACCTTTCCTTTTCTTTCTCAGTTCTGCTTTGATTCTTTCTCTGAAATGAGATCTAGGCTGCCAGCAGTGAAGTAACCTATTTTACAAATCCTGTTGTAGCTCCATCTGTTTTGGTTGAACTTTGTCTTTACTTTGTCCCATCTAAAACCCGTAAGTACTAATTAAATATATTATAAAATGTAGATAAGCTGTCTTGTGAGTGATAAGGTTATTTTACAAAGCTTACAGTGTGTTTATACTACAGCTTGTGTAGAATGAGACCAATTTATTGTAACATTCACAACATACAGTATATATTTGTTTAAACAGGCTAACTCAATTATACTGCTCTTGCTATGTGGGAGTAGTATAGAAAAGCAGCCGCAATTGATACTAGGTCATTATTAATGGTTTCTAGGTGTAAACGTCAGTTGTTTTATATTTTATACAGCATTTTATGTTTGATGTTTTCTTTTTCTTTCAAATCTTGAAAATATATAAATTTGTAAAATATTTCAAGGGTGAAAATAATCATTTGATAACATGCCAGCAGACTTTCTTTATACATTTGCATCTCCCTGAATAAATTACTAATATGCTCATCTTTGTCCTTTTTTTCAGTTTTATATATATGCTGTATGATGTCTAGTGTGCAAAACAGTGATAAAATGTTACATAAGGAGATTTGTCTTTGTGATTTTTTTTTAAGTGCTACTATGGACATTTCTATACTATCAGCTCTTTTTTTTTTCCTTATTAAATTAGTTTTTCATCTTCCTACGTAATTATCTGAATTCTGTAAACTACACAGATGTAGCTCTTGGCACAGTATTTCACACTGACAAGAGAATGCTAAAAGAGAAATACAGATGGATAGACTTCTGAAATACACAGCTCTGATTTATGCATTTCATTAAGCACAGTCACAAGAGCAGAGCTGAGTAAATAGTAGGAAAAAGTCTTCATGGAGACAGTTACAAATCCCTCCCTTGACTATAATCCTACCCCTTATACTTGCTTATCTTATAAAATATTCATCAGGATTGTTGTATTGGATCATATCAATAGGAAGACATGATAATTCTGGAACCAGTATTAGCATTTAAATTGAGCCAGAAAATTATTATTTTCTGTTTACATGGTCTAGAAAGACACAGTATTATGTAACATAATCACAAAACATACCATAAATAAATGATTAAAAATATTAAAGTGAAGCATTTTCAAACAATATTGTACTCAACAGATGTCCACACAAAGGTGTTTAAATGAAAAAGTGATGCATATGTTCATCAGAATGGCAGGGCAATGGTTTTTCGTATTCTGAGGTACTTTCATCTGAGACTTTTGCTGTTGAATCAACAAAAAAGGAAAATCATATTTGGTTTTTATCAAGCTAAACTTATTTTTGTCAACTCTTCTTGAGACTGAAATAGGACACAGAGAAGTTCTGGTCCATTTAACAAAAAATTGATCTTTTAAGCCTGAAACAGAAAGTTTCATTTTAGGACACTCATTTGAGGAAAAACTAAAGCTCATAAAACTTCATTATGAAGAAACATCCTTTTATTCAGGATTACAAGGCCTGAGAAGACCTCATGTCAATGCTTCACATTTATGCAATGCCTCTTGACACGTATGTAAATATTTTACAGAAGGTGAAATAGCTTCAACAAAGGACACCCACTCTAGAAAACTCCATCAGCTCCTAGCTAGAATACTTGGTAGAAGCCAGGTTTGGTTTTCTTTCTGCCTTGATTGGAACAGAGAAGCAATGAACCTTCAGCTCCACTGTTTGAAATCCCTCAGGAGGATCCCAGGCCCTTGTGTTTTGGTTTACACAAAGAGAGTCAACTTTACAAGCACAGTGCACGAGCACTCATCTGAGAGCTGGGTATTTATGGCACTCTATTCAGGAGCATAAGATCTGTCTCCTGAAGAGGAAGGAACTCAGTTCAACTTTCCCATATCTGGAGTGAATGCACAAGCCACATTATTCAATGAAGGATAAGATAATGTTCTGCTGGGAAAAAAATAACCTATTCATGCATTTAACCAGAATAAAAAATTCAAAATCTCCCTTAGAAGGCATTTCTGTTACTTGATAAAAAGAACAATTGTTCATATACCACTCTGATACTCTGCTAAGAAGGAATAAGTAAGAAGAATGTCCAGGAAAATGAGGCATAATTTGAGCACCTTTGGAGGTTGGAAATCCTTAATTTTCAGAAACCTGTTGGTTGACAGTCACTAGTGTTCTCAAGGCCATGTTCCTTGAACTAGAACATTGAGCGGGTCAAAATATGATCAATCAAAATCGCTGTAAAATACAAGATTTTTAAGCATACACTCAAGCAGGAGAACAAACGCAAAAAAGAATAAAGAGATAGAAGAAGAAAAAAACAATCCAGACTAAACTTTGAATGTGAATTTTCATGTGAATGTCAACAATAGCCACTACAACGTACTATAGAAGGCAGTTTCTTCCTTCCCCTCCCCACTTCCTCCCCTAAAATGATGATGAAATTTCATAGGTTCAGTTCAAGCTTCCACAGTCCACTTATCTTCTACCTTTCCTGTGTGTTTTAAGCCCCTTCGCCAGCGTACCATCTGAGCTTGGGTAAACGGTGAGCTGATGCAGGGAATGAAACTGAAAATCAGGTAAAAGCAATTTTCAAAAAGATCATCTCTTAAAATTACTTTTTGCAAAACTGTACACTAAGCAACATGCTGATTCAAGAGAGGGGACAGGACCAGAGCAAACTGAACCAGTCAGTTGCAGCTACCCTAAGAAGTTTCCCAAGTCCAAATGTCATTGTGCATATACTGTTTAGAGCCAAGCAGTCTATTTACCCCTCGCACAAGAACATAAACATTATGGTCTAAAATATAAACCTTCTACTGAAGTACAGAATATGTCACTTCACATCAGGAGTCCTAAAAAACACCAGCTGAGCTGTACTGCTGAAACATTTGATGCGATGACAAAGTAACTCATCACGAAGTGAGGTTTTAGAAAACAGGCGGCCACATAACATGATGCAATTGTCTCAGTTACCTCCTTAACACACAAGTGATCAGAATAGCTGGAATCTGGAGATGGGTAGGCTGCCAACTGGGAAAGGACACAAACTACCCAGGAAGGAACGGTCCTCATAATGTAAACATCTGTCTCTACTTTTCAGACAGTCCAGGAACAGATCTGTGTGTTCCAGTCTGAGGGCACAGAGCCTCAAGTCAAGCCTCCTTGCAGTCTGGAATAACAAATGTCACTGTCTCATCTAAATAGGCACCGGCAGTTTTGATTATGTGAGGTCCCCACTGGATTATCCATAGAAGCAAACATTGTTAAGACCATCCCTCACTTCTGCCCTCCTACCTAGAGAGAAGTGGCAATACTATCCAATAAATTGTTCTAAACACCATTTGTGAAGAACATATTTCGGAAGAAATATTGCAGGAAAAAAGAGGCAGAGTTACTTGCTATACAAGCATTTGATCACAAGTTCAGAAACTAAATTTCTTTAGTAGCATATGCCCCATTAAATTCTTCACATTTTAAAATTATGTATTGTCCTAAAGCCATATTACATTTTAAGAAAGTAATGTAGCATTCCTAATTCTTCAGGAATAAATGAGTGTGGAGACCTGTACACTTTTATTCATTCCTTGGCTGCTGCAGTATTCAGCAACAGACTTCAGTCAATTTATCTACATTATCCTGAAATATTTTTAAATGGTAAAGACAGTGTATTGGCATGAAGCTTCACACTGTGAATGCAAAGAATAAAGCTTTTTATTTGTCTGTTTGCAGATTTCTCTAATTATTCTCTGTGTTTACTTTCTCATTTACATCCAGACATAACTGGCAGAACTTCATCCCATTACTAAAATGTAAAAAGAAATTGAGTATGATTTGCTAAATCCCACCTTGATATCTGTCTCTGAGATCGTAGCAAACAATAGATACCTGAAGCCCTTTAATTGTATGTAATCAGAACTATTCAGTTAGATATCTGATGCCTTTTATATTCATTAATTTTGAAAGATAAAGACTGCTTTTTGGGTGTACATATTCTTTCAGTTCTAGGATTGCTCATCAGGTTGATTAGTACAAATTTGTTTTTTGAGTCTTCTGAGACATGTGGGGACTTGAGGGCTTTGGGAAATATGTGTGTGGAGTTCAGCACAACAGCTGAACAAGAAAGGAAATGTGCTAGGTACATAAGCCAAGCGGACAGCTGAAGTTGATGGTTTAGTTTAAATTAAAAGCTGCCTCACATTATTTTTTTTCCCTAAGTACCTGTGCTTTCATAGCAGATGCTTGAGTTCTAGATCATTTCTTCCAAGAAACACTCCCCTCCTCTCTTCAACAGTATGCTGATCACTGCTGTAGGTAATACCACGTGACAAAAATTGTTGCAACACTCAGAGTTGGGTGTAAGTAACTGTAGAGATAAGGCTCCTGTAGACTCCTTAAGCTACTCTCTCTATAGCTGGAGGCAAGCTGCCTGTCCTACTGAAGTGCAAGCCTATGTTCTGAAACTCATTCCCCTCTGTCTGACTAGCTGCAAATGCCATGAGGTAACCAGAGCTTCCTCCACTGCTATGGGCTGGAGGTGTCCCCAGACTACCTGTTTGTTTCTGCCTGCCACGCCTTCAGTTTCGTACATTCCTCTGTTGCTGCTGTCTGCCAGGCTGCGAGCCCTGCATCAGTCATACAGAAGACTTGAACTCCATCGTGCAGCGATTTCCTTCAACACTAGGAGTAGGGATGGGGGAGGGGGAACAAAAAGCAGTGAGACTTCCTTTGAGAGGCATGAAGTTCATACAGCTGGAGTATACAGTAAAACAAGGGCATAGACAATGTGATTACACAATGTCCAGGCTGGTAGAAAATACACTGGATGAATTGTTGCAGAAAGAACCTACAAATACCCTGTATTGCTACAGCCAAAGTATGTTCTTTGAAATTAAGGAAGCAAAGCCTCCTACAGATGCTGGAGGACCAGATGGAGTATGAGTCTCTTCTGTTGGTGTCATAGTTTAACCTTGATATTCTAGTTCAATAGCATTTCCTTAGTAAAAGTATATTATCTTTGAAAAAACAGTATGATTACATATTTCAGTTTAAGGAAGTGATAACTGTGATAACTCATCTCTTCCCCCATACAGTTCCAGATCATGTACCTATCTTCCAAATACTACTTTACTATCTCATATGCATGAGAGATTTCCTCTTTCTGAATTAGATCATTACTACTCAGTGTTATTTTCTGTATTGAGGAAAAGAAAAATCACTCCTGGGTATTTGAAAAAACATAAACATGACCATTTGTAGTTTAAGCAAAATCAAGTAGGAGGGTTTGTGTTAAACTATCATTTTGTGGTTAATAAACAGCCATCTGTATATACAGAATGTACTCTACTTGGTTGTAGTAAGAGTTCCACTAATATTGATGAAGGGCAGCATAATCAGATATGAACACTTTCTCTCCTTGCACATGCAAGACTTTTTGCTGGTAACTCTGTATTTTCTATAAGGTTTATGGTATATGTTGCATACAATTTAGTAACACAATCTTAAAGAATGAATAAAAAATTACTAGGTTTTAAATACATATCATGGCAAAGAGTTACAATCCAAGAATATGTTGACAGAAAAAAATGGGAAAGACTGCATGAGATAAGACAGTTCAGAGACTAGTAATAACATAAAAAAAAAATAAAAACAAGCAAGGGAGATCTTGCATGCTTATTGTTTTACACCAAAGACACTAATTTTGCCTCTGTAGTTTATATTAATATTCTCTGATGCCTGTTCAGAAGTTCTCAGGTCTAATACCATTTTTCTGATCCCTAAAAATACAGCCAATTGTGGTAAGGAATGAGTTTAGTCTGTCACAGTAGCACATATTTTATTTCTTCTCCGAAGTGAACTATAAGCAGTTTTCTCTGTTCAAATAGAACAGTCTTGACACTACGCTACAGATCATTAAAAAAACCCTACTCAAACTACCTTTTGATCTGAAAAGGCATTTACATTTTGCAATGATAAAGCTTATTTCACCTTCAATGGAGAAATCTCTTCTCAAATGACCATTATATATTTGTCAAATCTGATTTAATCCTGCTACTGACAGTTCCCAAAGGAAGTGACTGGGGATGAGTCCATTCAATACTTCTCTTAATCTTGATGTTTCAGTACTTGGAATTACTTATAGTTTCAGACTTACATGAGAATTTTAAACATGGTCATCAGAAAGGACTGGACATCTTCAAAAGCATCAGCCAGCCAAACTCCTTGTATTAGCTTATTTGTTGACCTCCCCAAGTCTTCCCAGCTTGGAATGATTCTATTTATTTGCATGGTATTTACGGACACTTTCTTAAATTATGTGAAAATCCTTCCTCCTGGAAATGTCTGGTTGATTTTCATCATAGTTCAAGAAATGTATTTGGTTATGGGACAATTAACTTCATGTGCAAGTTTCATTATATTCTTCAAAACCAAAATGTCATCTGCTTCAGTTTATAATACTTCTGCCACTATGCCTTCTTCTGTCTTTTATGAAGGAGCCTCAGGAAGAGAAAGTAATTTTTGAATACTGCAACTAGAAGAGACTTCTTAAGAAATCACTGCAAAGCCTTAAAGACGCATAAACTGATGACAAATTGCATGCATAAAAATATAGGCAAAATGCTGACTACTGTACAACATGAGCAGTTCTTACTGAGGCTTAAAAGTAGTAGGTGAGCAAAATCGTATGTGGAGGTGTATTTTTACTCCAAGAATCGCTAAAACAGTAAAATCAAAGATAAAATTATTTTACTTCGATTATTTGTTGTTTGTCAGATTTCACTGCTCTATGTCAGAAAAAAACCCATAATTAAAGGAATAAAAGCAACTGTATTTCTCTTTGGACCTTTTTTTTTTTAGCTGAAATGAAAAACTAAAATCCTTGACTGTTATCAAAACCAGACTTTCTTGAATGAGAATAAAAGAGGATATTTAAAGACTGAACTACTTAAAAGCGCTTCAGTTTTGAGAAAATTCACAGTGACAATAATAAAAGAATTTGCCTGTATTGAGGCAATGGAAGATTACTTTTTCTGAATAAATTACTGTGTGACTCCTTTAGACAAAATGTAAGCCTTAGGAGGTATGTAGCAATCAAACGACAGATAGTGCAAACCCGGGCCAGATCCAGGGAAGAGAGAGGTCCTTCATGTAGGTGTTCAGAGAGGAATTATCTCCTCAGCCTGAAAATACCATTTAGCAGGCTCCTTACCTTGCAGTCAGTCAAATGCCACAAAGTGCCACGGGCTGTGCGTTTGATAGGCATCACTCAAAAGGGCTCTGTGCATCACACGTTTGTTTTGATGCGACTGAGGCGCGCAGCGTCCCCAGTGAGACTGCACCATAATCCTCTTGCACGTGCCTCCGTGTTCCAGGGCTGGTTTTTAGCACTGCTAAGAACGAGCTCCCTTCCTGAGGGCAGCCAGTCTCCTTACACTAGCTCCATGCAGGACAGCTGGGGGACAGCCCTGCAGTCAATCCCAGGAGCCAGAGTTAAGGATCAGCAGATAGGACGCTCCTGCGAGGCACAGACACTGCTCCAGGTTCTCCTCCCCGCCCAGTGAAGGTCCTGACCCCCTGTCTCACCTCTCAGGTGAGGCCTCCCCACCACTGCCAAGCCCCTGTCCAACAGCTGAGATTCAGGGGCTCGCAGGAACACAAAAGGGATTTAATGTCACAAGGCCGTTTTCCTGGTCTGTGTTTCAAGGTCTGTAATTAATGAAACTGTCATTAGATGAAATACTTACGTAATGACTGGAGTACTCAGAGGTGCTGGAGTTACCCAGAGTGCCTTCAATACCTTGGGGCATGGGCTCAGCACCTTCCCTTGCTAATGAGGCTTCTTCTGCTTCCCATCTAAGGGCTGAACAATGTTTCCACCACAGGAAAAACATTGGTATCTACTGATAACACTTTCAGTCTAAAAGTAAAACTTGAAATATTAAATGAAATAAAAAATTTGATACCTGATGCTGTTTCAAGAACTGTCACTGAATATAGTACTTAAATGGGATTTAGAGTATTTCCAGTCACCCCCCCAGTGAGTGCTCTGACCACATGGCCACAGATTCATGGCCTTTTTCAGTCTGCCTCTTTTACCCAATTAGTCTTTAATTATGCTGCAACAAATTTGAAAGCTACTTCAGAGGGGCTGGAGAGACAGAAATGGGGTCGGAGCCTGACAAAGTGCAAGAACCAGTACCACTTCAGTGCCATCCAATTTTGGGATTTTATCCCATTTTGGACATTGAGAGGATGTCATTTCACAGTTTCTCAATCATCAACCAACTCAGGTCAGGGTCAATCCCTAGGACACATCTCTGTATCTGCTCTAATTATAAGCGTAGAAAGAACAATTTAGTTGTGATGTTAGTATCAGTAACTCTTACCTTGAGCGTGAAATATCTGGTTATGTATCTTAAGTAGCATACTAGAGAGACAAAGACATGTTAGTTTCAGCCTTTTCCTTAGGAAAACCAATATATTCTGAAGTGTCTGTACAAGCATAGCTACCAAAACAATGAAAAAAAATTCACAGAGCCGGATAGGTACAAAAATAAAAGCATTCTTGAACCTAGGACAGAAAGGGCTCTATTAAAAGAACACAGCTCTGAAGAGTGTCATGACAAACCTGAGGGATAGGGAAGAATAAAGACAATCCCTTATTGAGAGGGGGAATGTGAGACCTGAGAAGATACAAATTATGTATTTGTATAGAACATAGTTGAAGCAAAACCAGGAAAAAAGGACGAGTCTTATCCTAAGGAACAACTTTCTGAAGCCTCAACTTTTCTCACCGTGAAATGTGGAAAGCATTTAATTCATGGTGGTTTGGGTAGACATAGCAAACATAGCAAGAGGAGATTAAAAAAAAAAAGAGAAATAATTAGGCACACGAAGAAATATTAATATACACAACTACTTTTCTCCCCAAAAGTGGTTTCCCTAACTTTTCCACTATAGCCTTTTTGTTAGATGCTGTATAGAACATGAAGCATCCAGCACTTCAAGATGCTGGGCCAAGCTAACATCTGACCCAGACTTTTCCATTTTTTTTCCTCCTTAAAATAAATGAAAGCTCTCAAAAGCTCCTGTACTGCAGTTTTTCACAATGTATCTATCAACAACATCAGAACTCTGGAATTATCAATTACAATTAGATAACTAAGGCTTTGCTTTACTAATTACCAGATTACAGGAATGTCCTCAGTAGCATTTAGGTAGATATGCTAGGATTACCAGTAGCATTCAAGTGCTTGAAATAATGCACTTTAATCTTTACAAGGAAGAATCAAGGTATTGTTTCTAAGGCCATCTCATTTTGTATTGTTGCAACAAAAAGAACTCTGCCACATTCAGTATTCAGCATCTTCTCAGATTTTTAAGTGTTTTAAATTTACCTAACACTGTCACCATCTAACCTATTATTATAATAGGTATGAGAGATGAATAATGGTTTCAAAAGTTGAGTTGATGTAACCATAATCAGAAATAACAGCAAAGAAATCACACAGACCATGTCAAAACATTCACACTTCTCGATCTAGTCATACAACTGTTGTTCATCATCTTGCATCTTGCTATGAAGAGGAAATGTGCATTCATAGCCCAGAAAACCAACCTGGGCTGCATCAAAAGCAGTGTGCCCAGTAGGCTGAGAGGGGATTCTGCCCCTCTGCTCTGCCCTTGCAAGTGCCCACCCAGAGCACTGAATCCACTCTGGGGTCAACAGCAAGGAAGGATGTAGACCTGCTGGAGCAGGAGTAGAGGAGAGCCACCAAGGTTATCAGAGTGCTGGAGCCCCTCTCCTATGAAGACTGGCTGAGAGCTGGAGTTGTTCAGCCTGGAGAAGGGAAGGCTCTGGGGAGACCTTACTGTGGTCCTTCACCTGAAGGCGGCTTCCAAGAGAGGTGGTGAGGGACTTTTGACAAGGATGTGCAGCGACAGAACAAGGGGGAATGGCTTCAAACTGAAACACAGCAGGTTCAGACTATATATTAGGAAGAAATTTTTTACAGTGAGGATGAGGAGGCACTGAGCAGGTTGGCTAAAGAAGTTGTGGACTCCCTATCTCTGGAAGTGTTCAAGGCCAGGTTAGATGGGGCTTTGGTCTAGAGCAAGGTGTCCCTGCCCACAGCAGGTTTGGAACTAGGTGATCTGTAAGGTCCCTTCCAACCCAAACCATTCTATGATTCAATATTGTCAGTAAAATTCAGTTACTAGGAACACTGATGTTATGACTATGACATTTTACTAAATGCATGATTTACCTCAACCAGTGGTAAATCCTCCACTCAAAAAACCAAATCCTTAAAAAATCCCAAACATATAGTGTCTTTCATCAAGGATCAAGAACATTTTTTTACATTTGAAACCACATAGTTCTTTAGGTGTCTCCAGAGAATGAGGACCTCTCCTTTTGTCTTACAGGTCAGCAGTCAAAATGAGCTTGTCTAAGCAATGAGTGAATTCTGTTACCTTCATGAAAGTATTCAGTACTTCATAAATTGCACTATAAATTCTTGTTGCATTCTGAGCTTTTTTGCCAAAACTTTATTGCAGTATATGGAGTGCAAGCACATTGCAGTCTATAGGGATAATTTTAGCACTTTTAAAAACAACTGGAATACTTACTTCTAGACATGTCCCACCTCAGAGAAGAAACAGCTTAGAAAAAAAATAAAGCTAGCATGGGCTGCTGATCTGTTTTGAAGGAGTATGCCTTTAAAATCTATTTTTGAAGGAAGATAGCTTTAAAATGAAAAGATGCAGTGAGTAAATATGTGAGTGTCCAATGTAATAACAAAACACACTTGGATTTAAAACCTGGTTGAAAACTACACACAGAAAAGTACATTATTTATTGCAATGCCATCAGATTATCATCTGTTTAAAGTAGTGCCATATATTGTAGTCCCAGGGATTTCTCTTCAGTTTCAAAGACAAACACAAACAAGGAAACTACAGCTTAAAAGTGTGTTCTCACTGCCTACTAAGCATGGACCAACCAGCTACGAGTGCCTTGGATCCTAACCTGCTGGTATATGTTCAAACACAGCCTGGCTGTAGGGATGTTTACTATCAGGCGTAGTGCTGTTGTTCGGAGCTGGAATTCAGGAGAGACACAATTTACAAGTATCAGGGGGAGATCAAGTCCAAGCCCGAGAGGGCTGACTCTTTTCCAATAAGGATTTGTGTCCTAAATAGAGGAAACAAGATGGTGTGCCAGCTTTGGACATTAAAAGGAATTGAGACATTAGAAGAAATTTCTTCATGAAGAGGGTTGTTAAACATTGGAATGGACTGCTCAGGGAGGTGGTGGAGTGATTATCCCCGGAGATGTTCAACAAATGACTGGAAGCGCCACTTAGTGCCATAGCCTAGTTGACAATGTGGCGATCTGTCAGGGATTGGACTCAATGATCTCAGAGGTTTTTTCCAACCTAAAGGATTCTGTTATTCTTTGAATAGGATATTCTGCTAGCTCATTAGACAGAACTGAGGTTCAGAAATGCATTTGCTTAGCCAGAAAGCATAACTGTGCCCTACATAAAGCGCAGCACAAAGTGGGAAAAAAAGTCAAAACAATGCCAATTTTATTTTCCAAATTATTATTTTCTAATAAAAAACATTTGTAACAAGATTTGGTGAGAACTCAGAGAAGAGCAGATTCGGTATGATTTTAAGATTTACGTTATTCTTGGCTGTCTTTGAAAGAGAAAGTTATTTCTTAGTATGTATCAGTGATTTCTGTTACACACAAATTTAACTCACCACTGATTCACGGCTGATATGTAGCTTAACAGACCTTACTGAATTGAAAAGCAGAGACTGATTTAAAAATATGTTTACTGGAAGACTGTGATAAAAGTCAATTTATCTCCCAGGTGAGTTGAGATCACCTTCCTTCTCAAAATAAAATAGCTGCCACCACCCATCTACTCTCTACTGTCACTGAATCCTGCATGCTTGCATGTCAGTATATCCCTATCAGCAGTGAAGTTATCTAGGGATAACGAAGCAGAACCTGAAAAAAGGAGGTTTTCTTTCCTGCAGAGTTCTGCCCCAGGCCAGTTAGTAGTATCTGTGAAAGAAAACTAATGACTTGTCGTTATCATTCAAAAAGTTAATCTTGCACTGGAAAAAGGATTTTTGTTTCAATTTAAGCCTGATTTGTATATTTGTTGCTAGCTGGGTTTTATATAATCATGACTAATTTAGATATGTCTACACTGTTTTTCAGATACAGACCCAAACCTGCACTCAAATCGAAGTTCATCCATTCCAGAAGTACATGGACTTTGGGTGAGATTCAACCATTGCTAACAGGACAGCAAATCACACACCACTGTTCAGTATGACCCCAAGCACATTCCTGCCTGCTCTCTAATCAGTGCCTACTGACAGTAAAACTGCTACCTCAAACTGTGGAAAACAGTGCATGTTTCCAACAAGGCAGTTTTTTGTGCCTGTAGTTCACATTCTAAATGTATTCTACAGACAGCATTTTCCCTCTAGGTCTATGAAGGAAGAAAAGTGATAAAGAAAAAGAAATACAGTATAAATTTAGCATTAGGGATGATATTCACATTCCCTATCTCATATTTTCTAATAAGAACTACAACTGATGACTGTACTTGCTCATTCAGATAATATTCATATGTGCACACATAAAAAATGGCTAAAGCTATTGCAGATAGGTAACACCAAGAGAGAAAGAAACAAATCTGCAGTTTAGAAATGTTCTCTGGCTTCTGTTGTAAGAGGGAAAATGTAGCAAACACTGCACAAAGGCCTTATCTGAGTAAGAGACATAAAAGTGCTACTTGATAGCCCTGCTGTTCTCAGTAGAAATCTTCTGGAGAAATGCTTGCTCAGTTCCCAGAGAAATTCAGCCCTTTTATGAGAGATCTCCCTTTTGTACTTTGCTTCCTTTTTTAAGAGCCCAGAATTTTAATTTTTTTGAACTACAGAGGATTTCTGTTTAGGACTAAATGTGGACAGTCATACTGTGAATCAGATAAGCTGCATACTTGGCAGACAAAGAATTGGAAAGTGTGATGCTTCTGGCTTCAGTTGACTTCAGGTTGCCATTACAAGATCCTGTCTCTTTTAAAAAGTTTCTCCTCTGAAAATCTCCAAGTGTGGATTTTTTGAGTGTTCATAACATTACACGGTATGTGTTTTAGGGAAGTGTAGATAGTAAAAACATCCCCCTTTATTCTGGTATCAACAGCAGCAAAAAGTACATGAAAAGAGCTTAATTAAAAAAAAAAAATAAAAAAAAGAAGTGAAATGAGGTAGCTGGTCATGTCATGGTCTAACCCCAGCCAGCAAATCAGCTCCACAGCTGCTCGCTCACTCCTCCCCCAACAGCGGATTGGGGGGTGAATCAGAGGAACACAGGTGACAAAACTCACGGCCCAAGATAAAAGTTTAATAGGGAAAGCAAAAGCCACGCACAAAAGCACAGCAAAACAAGGATTCATTCACCATTTTCCACTGGCAAGCAGACGTTCAGCCATCCCTGGGATGGCTGGTGGGATGGGGTGAGGTGCAGAAAATGCCTTGATACTGTATAAGCGCTGCTCAACAAGAACTAAAACATCTGTGCATTATCAGTACTGTTTTCAGCAAATCTGAAACACAGTCCCATACCAGCTACTGTGAAAAAATTTAACTCACCCCAGTCAAAACCAGCACATTCAGCACTCAGTCTGCCAATGAGATAAAATTAAGTGTTTTATGGACTACACTATATTCCTTGTTACAATCCCATACAGAGATGCCCTTTTCTTGCAAGGTTCTCTGTTTCTCCAGTAGCAACGCCTGTACTGCTTCTACCTCAGACATCACAGAACATGTTTTGAGAGTCTGTTAAATAGTGCAAAGGTTTTCATGGCTAATGCATTGACATTTTTTTTCCTACTAGGAAGGAAATATATGATTCACAGAGTTTCAGTGGGCAGAGCAACTTCTGCAGTACACAACAGCTGGAAAAATTAGAACACTGTTATGAGAAGTGCCTGAGAACTGTTTTCTCTTTCACTGCTCAAGGATGAGGCTGCAGAGGTGCTGCAGAAATAGCGACAAATTATACTGCACTGATAAAACTGATATGTACTAGATGATGCAGGAGGCTTGTCCGTGCCCATATAGAATCATCATAGCATGGGTTGGGTTGGAAGAAAACTTTAAAAGGACACCTAGTCCAACCTCCCTTATCAAGATTAAATGAAACAGTGACTAAGAAATATGTGT
The DNA here is from genome assembly GCA_013397845.1 of Melanocharis versteri. NCBI lineage: Eukaryota > Metazoa > Chordata > Aves > Passeriformes > Melanocharitidae > Melanocharis > Melanocharis versteri. Next base: position 743,163 of record VZTG01001558.1, read on the forward strand.
GTGAGACAAGTATCATTTATTTTCCAACCACCCTAGTCACAGACTTCTGGCAGTGCCTTCTGCAATCCAGATTTATTCTCCTATTTTCTTGATACTAAGTTCAATTAACTTACTGCATGGAGTTCATGGTCTCTGTGTGAAGTAAAAACTATTTAATTATTACTTTTAAAAATGTAATTAACACCTGCACTGCCCTTGGCTTGATGCATTATACTAGAACCACCACCATCCTCAAGAGTGTATAACTAAGAGAAGAAAAAGACTCAATGTACTTTAGAATTAATAAGCTTTCTCTTTGCAACTTTATGAGAAGCTTGAAATAATTTAATGAAACTTTCAAGCATGTTTAAAAGAAGTGTGTATCAATACGAAACTATAACTGAAATTTTATTTCTGGTTTGAAAATACCAAGACAGTTCCAATGTAGAAGTGAGCACACCACTATTACAGTAAAGCTGGACAGTATTTTTTGTAAACCTAGGAAAGACACCTCTGTAAGAACCTTTACCTTGATAGAAAAGCAGCTTTCATATTAGATACAGTAGCTGCAAATCAAGGAGATCTGTAAACATGAAATCCCTAGACATCTACAAACAATCAAATTCTTTGCAGATGTCCTAGAGGATAATAAAACTTCAACAGCAGTTTTCAGGTCACTCATACTTGGAACCTAATTTCCAGCAATGCCAATGTATAAAAGTGCTCAAACGTGTTTTCATAAAAATGACTATGTTCACAGAGCTGTCTGCTGCCTCAGATGCTCACCTGCAATCTGCACTGTGTGCTAGAGACTGCAGCTCTCATTCTTGCCCAGCCAAGTCCAAACATGCTGTCTGTACAAAGGGCATGGTTTGCTCTCTCCTAAAAGAAAGAAGAGTAATAAAGGTCAGCAGGGAATGCCTCTGACTTTTTCAGTGCACCCTAAGTAGCCTCTTCTATCTACTCAGCTTTATCCTTGGAATCAAAAAGAACCTGGCACGGGGCAGAAAAAACTAGAAAAGAATAGTCAAATGTAACCCTTTTCCTGGGTTATCTCAGGTGAGCCACTTTGTGTTTCACCGGACTTAACACTGCCCATGAGGCTGATGTAAGGACAAACACATTAAATGTTGTCAAGCATGGGAACAGGGTCCACATGGAGAGATCACATTTCCCTCTGACAGACTTGTTTCAAACCCTGTGAGTCAAACTAAGGAATATAAGTAAACTTAATAGTCAGAATGACCAAATATCCTCGAAGTAGACTGTTTAACACTTTTATCTGAAACGTAATTTTCTAGTAAGTAACTATGCAACCCTTAGCAGTATGTTTTCTAAAGCCCTACCACTGTCAGATACACTTTATCGTTCCTCTTATATGTGTTATTTAAAAACCAAATAAAATTATTTTTTTCTTATAAAAGACTGTCTTAGTGGTCTAACTCTAATTTGTGGCTCAATCAACCAAAATCCAATAATTACAGTAAACTAATTCTTACACTAGTAATTGAAATGCTACAATACAGTTAAGTATTGGTTCCAGTAACTCTCACAACCAAAAGAAGGCAAAACACACTACAGAGGAAGCTGGAACAATGAAAAATGAAAAGATGGCTTTTTTCCCCTGGCATTTCTGAGGTTAACAAAACCTGAAATAAAATTCATAGATCAGGCAGGATGAGTTGTTACCAGTTATTGTTGGAAAAATTTTATATTAGCTCTGCAGATTTTTCACTACTGATATGCTGTGCATATTCTTCTCTTCATTAATAATTTTTAAAATTAATTTTTATATTGAAAGGTAAAATTCAATTAGAATAAGTTATCTTTGTACAATCCTCCCACAGCTTACTGAGAACAGAAGTATTTGGAAATATAGTACCAATTGCTGAATCATACCTAAAATTAAAAACTACTTAAGATTATTCTTTTTCACTTTGAAATTCACATTCTATACACCAATATATTTTAGGCTACTTTCACTTCTAAATATATATATGTACGTGCTTTGCCTCTGGAAATATTATCCAAGTTGTAATATAACCCTGATGAATCTTTTGTGGAAATGCCTTGCAGAACAAATCTGTTAAAAAGTCACACTAAGAAGTTCATCTTTGAACTCCTCTGGTGTGACAGAATCTCAGCCGAAAAAGCCATTTTAACTCTATTATTACCAGTGTCAAATAAAATTTATGTACCTACAGGACTAAAAAGATACATTAAATGACTCATAGCTCAGGAGCTCCTTGCATTGGTCCCACTGGATGCTTCTAATGAAATGGTTTACACCTCTGGATGAAAATTATTCCCATGCAGAAGTACAGAGTGCCTATCACTGTAGGCACCAGAAAAACAGTAGGATTATGATGCATATGCAGCCTGAAAAAGCAAACAAGGGAAAAATAAGTATTTCACTTATTTGCCAAGATTCTTGGTATGCAAAACCTGAGTCCTGATAATCTCTCTCATGACAGCAGGCAAGTAATTTTCTTAATATTAAGGCTCAGATTGTTTTCCTTCCTTTGTCTGAACTCTGCTGCCTGAAATTTTTCCACTTCTCCAAACAAAATATTCGCAGACTGGAAAACAGCCCTTCCATATGCAAAGAACTAGAAATGTTTGCGGGCTGTTTTGTGTTAAAATAGTGCTTTCCTTCACACATTAAGACAATTATTCAAGACCACCTCTCTCTGAACCAACATACTTTTTTTAAATTAAAGTACTAAGCTATTCAGTTCTAAGTATGCATCATTTCTGCAAGTATTTAAATAGTTCTGTATCTGTTACATAAATGTTGAATTTGGGTGAATGAAAACCAGCTGACTTACCATGATGGTAAGCCTCAAAACTGAATTTTCTCTTTAACAGGAAGAGTATGGTACAATAAGCATGGATATATTCCCATAGTGTGGAAATTCCAGGGTACATTTGCTTGTGCTGTCTTAGATGGTGTTGTTCTACCAACGTGTGTATGTATTCTTAAAATTCAGGAGAGTGAATATGCACATTCATTCAGATTCTCTTCTGTTAGGTATGTCCAACGCAAACAGACTGAGGCCTCTGCCTCTGTGCTGATGAGGACAGGGCCATATCTCACCTGCCTTCTGCGAAGTTTTAATGAGATCAAATGATGGCATAATTCCTTCCACTTCAGTTCTCTGGTTTTGGTTATGACGGCTCTGTAGTCAGTAAAAGTGCTGAAGATTGTCTTATGGCTTTTGCAATCTTTTTCGTCTTTCTTATCTCTGCCCCCTCACTGGGAGTAGAAGTCCTGTCATCAGAGAAAAAAACCAAAAACCTTTAGCTTTCATTTAAGAGAATTAAATGGCAAAAGACTAATAAAAGCTGTTTAAAGTCTTAGGATTTTGGAATTACAAATAACACTTTTAGTGACATAGCTTTCTCCACTTTTTTTCAGTGAAGCCCTCTTTTCTCCTCCTAAAATAAGACATAAAGACTAAAGGAAAAAAAAGGTTCAAAATAAAAGGATGCTGTCAGAGTTTCTAAAGTTTACTGAAGTTTGCTCATAAATAAATGGAGTGGCATTTAACTTGATTACTTCCCTCCACCAGGGAAGGCTTACGCCACTTAACTTGTTACCTATTTTATGCTGCCTTATCTTCAGGTTTTATCTTCAGAATTACAAACATATTTCCAAATTAAAAAAAAAAAAGTATATATATTTATAAATTGATGAAACTAACTTTCGGCCAACTACTCAAAAAAACCCCAAACAAATTATAAAACCCTCCCAGCCCAGGAAAACCATAAAACACCTAATTCGGATAAGAAAAAGCCTACACTCTGTCACCATATCCACAAGAAACAGAAAGTATTCACACGTTGATTACCCCAGAGCAGGAGCCCCAGGCAGCCCAAATTCAATCACATATATAAGGCCTGGTTCTTCAGACAACTTAGTGCTCCTGCTTATTGGTGACAATTGAGCAAGTACTGCAGCAGAATGGAGGATACCTTCATTTATAATTTATATTATATATAAAATTCTCATGATTTTTTGTTGTTGCCACAAAAGAGAGGGTGTTTTCAAATGTCTGAAAGGTTGGAAAATGGAGAATTTGTGAAAAAGAAGGGCTTATCAAAGGTGATCTTCATGCTGATAATAAAGCAGTAGGTGAGATTCACCTGTGTACCTTCATCATAATTACAATTAGAGTAACTGTTCTCAATCTGTATTCAGATTTAGAATAATTCTTCTCAAATTGTATTCAGATCAGCGGCTGCCTTACTTTTTACAGGTATATCACTGCAATGAAGGATACTGCCTCCCTTGAAGTCTGGTCCTGTTTGAGTCACTTAAAATATCTTCTGCAAATTTTGAAGCACAGCTTGCAAAGCATATCCTGTGATGAGGTGGCATCCATTTGTATCGCAGTGAACTTTAATTCTACATTAAACTAACAGATTGTAGACATTTCTTGTCTGTACATAAGGCTGAAATTTAAATTGCGTTTTCAACAAAATACTGGGTTTTTTCATTATATTTCCCATTTTAAAAATTCATTTTTGTTCAGATATCAGGAAGCAGGGGACTGGTGGGCAGAAAGAATTCTTTGCCAAAAATCTTGCTTGAGTTTTTAGATGCCAGTTCCTTATGAGGGTGTCTTTCCCATGTGAACAAAGCCTTTACTGCATAATCTGCAACCCAGCACAGTAACAACTGAGTATTGACAGTATCAACAATCTCAATAACTGGTACTGGCAAAGATCTAAGATTTTCAAAAAATATGATCCTAAAGCACTATAGCCCCTATTTTTGTTTCATATACGGCTCTGATCTTGGAACACCACATTAAACATTTGATAAATTGCAGAATTCTTAATAGAGATTATATGCTTAATCTTGCAAATTGTCTCCGAGGAGGTAGCAGGAGATACTTGGATTTACAGCCACTCAGCAGGATGCAGACAGTGCGGAGAAGACAACTGCAGAATATGCAGATTGCATAATCTGGCCTGAATCCGGACAACATTTCTGTTTAGTTAAATCCTTAAAAGAGAGCAAGCAAAAGATAAATGTTTGGAGGAGACAATAAAATCCTGGTTTGTAATCTTTCACTAGCACTAAGTATATTACTTTGGCTCTCAGAAACGTGCATATTTGGCACTGTTTTTTAAAAATTTTATTACAACCTGACTATTACCACAGAATGCAGAACTTATTTCCCAATGCATGTGTTGCATAACATCTATTTCAGCACATCCTTTTGATAGTGGTCCACGGTTTAGTAATACATTATCTCCTGGCCCTGAAAAATTATTTCCTGGACAGCTTGCAAGACTTATTTCTAAAGTAATTCTAAATTTTGTCTCCTATTTACCACTGTTTATTTTCATGCTTTTACAATTAAAAAATTCATGCCCCTAAAAAAGGTAAAATCTAGCTAGAGTCTAGTAAGGTCTTGATGATTCAGCTTCAGATATTGGAAGCTGCTAAGCACCATCCCTGAAATAAACTTCCATCTCAAGTGGTTTTCAGTCCATTTTGATAGTTTCCTTCATTTTCACAGTTCTTCTCACATACACATTAGTTACCTTTTCACAGTCTGAGTGGATTTTTTAGAAAATAAACCTCCAGCCAAGAAAACTGCTGGATCACGTATGTCTTTTGGTTATTTTACTGCTTTAGGTTTTTTTAAAAGAAATAAATGAATGCCAAAGACTGGGCTTTGAGAACACAGGATTTGGTTGTTAGTGAAAAGGAGCTGTAAAAGTACAAATTACAATCCACATTTTTATTCAGCCAATAATCAACACATACCAGAGTTCCATTTACTTTCTCTTTGCCATGAAAAATTTCAGCAAAGATCTTCCTGAATAGGCTGAATAAACCAGCAATTTCCCTGTATCAGAGGTTTTAATAAATACAAGGTTTTTTATAAGTCAGAATACGGTGCAACATATGAATTCTTGTTCCAAAACAACTGCCACATTTGCCAAGTAATTACCATGTGAGAATAAGTCAAAGTTTCTCTATGGAAGTGAGAGAAGAAGGAAATATGACAGATTATTAATAAGTGGAATAGATTAGAATTAGACTTAGTATGTAAAATTTAAATACTTTTCCTGAAATTTCTAATTACTCACCAGACAATGTTTCCAAATGCAAGCTAACATAATAGTTGATTTTTTAAATATCCCAAATATTCTATTTATCATCGTTATCACTAACCTTGTAATTTCTGAAACCTCTCACTCTTTCAATGATCTACCAAATCCAGCTGTAGTTCTTAGGGTGTAATCTAATCTAGCATATTATAATGCTAAGGCAAACTCTGGAGCATAGAAACCCTTAAAGAGTTGTTTGGTTTGCTTGACCAGTTCCTCTAAATTATGCCTCTTTTTTGCCTTCCTTCTGCCACCCTTCCATGTGCCTTTACCTTTCTCTTTACTGTTCCATTGTACTGGAATTGTTCCATTCTCATACTGTTCCATTTGTGGCTTCTGTATCTCATACCATAAGTATAGGAAAAAACACCTCCCTCAGCAGCAGTTTAATAATTGTTTTCTTTCAATTCAACATTAAGTAAGTGTGGGACGCACTATTAGCAGATGACAAGGCATGAAGAAGAGCTAAGATGGAATCCTGCAAAGATGTGCATCATGTCTTCTGATCACTTACCAAAGTTAACTTCATGGAAAAGACAGAAGCCAGTCCCATACAGCACTAAACACCAAGTCACTCAAAACAAAACAAACTGTCTCCATCAGAACCCCTACAGTTTCTACTGAGCAAGAGCTGACAAAGCTACAGGTAGGTCCTAGATGGGACTGCCCTAGCAGATCCGTTTGTGCCAGCTGCCAGTGTTTAGTCATACACTTCTACTAACCAATCCATGTGGATTCCAGGTGGATAAAATCTGTTTTACCAAAAGGTGCTGCATACACAACTGCTAAATAAAGTGAATATAAAGTTTTCTTTTCACCCATTCCGGGGAGAGCTAACTGGAACTATAAACCAGGCCTTTCATATCTTCAGGCAGTTGATACTCCTTTCTCCTTTGCCTCTCCTTCTCTTCTCCTCCCCTTCTCTCTCCTCTCCCTTCCTTCACCTTCCCCCACCACCAAGAGATAAGTCTCTTCAGTCCTAACTGGTTCAGATAAAAAAGCTTTCAAGTGCCAGCCAATTTTTTTTCCTATTGAAAGCTGAAGATCCTCTACCATTCCTGAACAGCTTTATATGAATTGGATTCTCTCTCTGAATCCCACCACGCTGTGCAGTTTTAGCAGGCTGGCAGATTAACAAACATGGGGGGCTCAATCTCACTTTACAGCACATTGCGAGTACTGAACACACAGCAAAGGGCCTAACGAAACAGTCCTGCTCCCAGTCTTTTGCCATTAGTTGCACTTACTGAGAGTTTTTTATGAATGAAAAATTTATTCCAAAGGACACTGCACTGGTATTGGAAAATATGGATGGAAGCATGAACATGTCTAGTGCTGGAAAATCAACACTCAGGCCATGTACTCTGCATAAACTTCTACAGCTCTGTCAGCACGGGAAGCTAAGACGATGTAAAGGCTTACTTGCATCACCTTCCTGCATCATTGATACAAACTTTTTACATAACTCAACCTCTGCCTTAGCCAAAACTGACAAGAAGGAAGAAGCAGGAAGCACCCCACCACAAAGTTATTCTTTCAGAGAACGCCACCTTGCCAGAGTCCATTTTGCACTACTAGAATTCAGTTATTTACCAATTAACAAACAGAAATGCATATAACACACACATATACATATGAATGGGCTTACTAGGTAAGTACACACATATACAGAAAAAAAGAGTGTAAACATTTTCACTTAGCCAAAATCAAAAACCTGAGAAGCTTTTGCTAGAAACGGCGCTCCCTGGGAACAGCTGTACAAGGTAAGAGATTTGGAAAAATTGATGCAGAAGAGCCGCAGCTCCTATACAGTATAACCCAGCTGTACTGGAGCCAGTGACCCTCGAAGCCGGGCTCTCCAGATACCAGCCAAAGGGCAGGGACAGACAGGCTCTGCCCTGGGCAATCTTCTCCGGCCAAGCCCTGCCAAACCACTTTACCGCCCAGGGTCGCTCCTGCCCAGGTGGTCCTGCAGCCACTGCCCCTTCGGGCCAAAAACAAGTCCCGACCCGGTGCCCCTACCTGCCCGGCCAGCCTCCCGCTGCCCCGGGGGTCCCCCGGGCGGCTCCGGCGCCAGGGCCTCGGTCCAATTAGCCACCGGTGCGCGCCCCCGCCCTTCCTCCGCCACTTAAAGCGCGGCGGGCTCGCCGCTGAGCACATCCTCCCAGAGAGGGGAACAGTCGTGGCCTCAGTGCCTTCTCGGCGGTTGTTTTGGCCTCCTGACTTTTCCTCCCAGTGAATTTGGGTCAGCTGCGCTTTGCGTTTGGCCCCTGTCGTTGCTGGAGTAGCCGGCTCTCCCGCAGAGCCGCTCCGGCCCGCTTGAGGCTTCCTGAGGCGGTGCCGCCCGCGGGCTGCGGATCCGGGCCGAGCCAGGGGAGAGCGGCGGGAGTGAGCGCGGCGGGGCCACCATGCCTGCCACCTTCTCCGGGCGGTGCCTGGGGTGCCTGCTGCTGCTGGTGCTCTGCACCAGCCTCTCGGGCGGGAGCCCTGCAGGTAAATGTAAACTCTCGCCGGGCCGGGCCCCCTTCGCCCTCCGTGTCGGGCGGGCCGGGGCGAGGTGGACCGCAGCACCGCCTGGGAGCAAAGGTCCGCCTTGCTCCGCAGCATCCCCCGGCTCTCGGGGGGACGTAGCGCTGCCCCGGCACGGCGGCAGCATTTCGGCCTTGGCGGCGGGAGCGGCTGAGGCGTTTCTNATCGGGGTTCTCGTGGGACAGCGGGGGTCCGCTCTCGCTGTCCCCCGGCACCGGGGTGGTGGGCGGCGGAAGATGGGCAGAGCCGCACCGGCCATCAGCCGTGCTGTAGCCTCAAGCACCCTCTCCCTCACTTACGGAAGGGTTTATTAGCTCACAGGTGCAGGATTGGGAGAGTGAGGTGTTGTGTCTTACTTCTGTCCTATCCTTACTGAATAAAGCGTTTAAATGCTGACAAAAAAAAACCCGCAAAGCAACCAAAACCCCCCACAGATTGATAGATTACATTACTAAGATATCAGTGTGCCTTGTGGGTTGTGAGGGGTGCTGCTTGAGATCTTATATTGCGTTTTTAAATGTAGCATTTAAAATCCATGAGGAAAGAGGGACTTGAGTCTTCTGGGCCCTATTCCTCTTCTAGAGGCTTTCAGCAGTTTGGGAGCAGGCCGACTGCTTCTCAGGAAATACGGTCTTACTTCTAAAACTAGTGGATTTCTGTTAATTTTTTCTTCTTTCTAAGGCATTGCAGAGTAGTAGAGAATGGTTATAGGAGGTGTTATCAGATTGCTGATGTTCGCTGTGCAAGGTGAGATTCTTAGAGTAGGTTTTGCCAGGAGTTCTGTCCTGTACATTTGTGCATATATGTACTCGTATGTGAACATCAGTGCTGTGACTTCAATTCGCTGTGGTTTAGCTGCATTTTCAGTGTGTGAAATATAAGCAGTTATGTTTTTGTCTGCTTCTTTCTTGCACTTCCTACTACCGAGAGGAGCAGTACTGCACCGTAGGTGATGGTACCTTCAGTAGACTTCTGGTGTTTCACATAATGTGGAAGGAAACATACTTTGCACTTCTCAAGTCTTGTCTGAAATGCATGTTTATGTATGCACACAGAAAAATCTACTTTGTAGTTCTTAAGTCTTCTTTAAAATACTTGTGTATTTATGTACACACAGAGCTTGAAGTCCTTTCTTTACTTAATTGAGAAGTTTTTTGAGTGCAAATGGTCTGATATTTGTAGGAATGTGTCAGTCAGCATGTGGCTAATTGCCATAAGATATTTATTTTTGATGGCTGTTAATGCTAAAAGCCATACCTGATGGTGGCTGAAACTATTTTATGTAAAGCCATTAGTGAAATGATAGCCTCTTATGAGAAAAAAAAAAAACAAACAGATCAATCAAACATCAAAACCTTATTTGTCTTTCCAAAAATTCCACGAATCTACCATCTTCCTAAAGTGGTGGTTATCATGTGTGGTTTAGAGCAGACATCAGAAATAAGCCACTAGCTTTACTACTTTTCATCTGTATAGAGTGAAGCTGTTGTTTTTCAGACTTCTATTAAATGTTTTTAGAGCTGTCTGAACTAGATAGTGAGGCTTCATACTGTGATTTCCATAATTATTTAAATGAAGAAATGGTAGTTTGCTCTTTCATTGGTTATTAACTAAATATGTGTAAAGCTAGTTGAGCACAAGGACTATGTGCACAGCTGCAGCAAAGGAAAGTTTGTGTCACCTGGAGGAAGAAGAACTTAAAACTGTTTTCCAGTGAAGTCCAGAAACTGTGTTGGAGATGTGAGGGTTCTTCAAACAAAAGAAATGCTTGCAGTAAAAGTAAGCAGAGGGAGCACTTGCTACACAAGGACTGTGTTGCAGAAAGGTGGGTTACATAGTCTGCAGCTGGTCAGGCAGATGCCCCAAAAGCCCTGTTAGATTTTTATTTTGAGATAACATCTTGAAAAAATACTTACTTTGTTATTCTTATTTTATTCATGTAACTGTTTAGTTGATTGTTTTGGAAAAATCTAAACTATTGCTTTTATTTTGCATGAGTTAAGGGTAATTTCTAACTAAGTGTCACGAGATTATTGTTCAGAGCTTGCTGTTTTGTTTGGTTGCCTTTGTGGTTGTCTAATTTAGTTGAAGCAAGTGCTGCCAGATTGATTTAGGAAAAACAGTCCCATCACATCTCTCAGGTTCTGGTCCTGAAGAAATCAAGGAGCTATGAATGTAGAACACAGCTCATTCCTTACAGACTTTGCTTCCGGGTTGGGTTTTTCTGTTTTGACCTGAGGGAATGGCTTTTATGAGGGCATTTGGAAGGCCTTAGTATTGATCCTCTGATGTCTCTGGGGCATTAGGAGGTTCTGGTGGCTAGTTTTGGATGCTACTGATTGCATGTAAACTTGAAAAGTGTTTAATTGATATTAAATTAAACAGTAGAAGAGAGATGTTAAATTAAATCAAATTGTATTTCAGCCTTTTCTTGCTCAGCTGCTTTTGTGGCTTGAAGAGAGCAAATAGTTTCTTAAGCCTGAAATTACTCTAGTAATGGTGAGTGTGGTACATCCATGCTTTTTTCCCACAAAATACTGACTGCCATATGAAGCAGAGGTAATGTAGAAAACTAGATTCATGACTTCATGCTGTTGCCTATTCCTTCCTGCACGGAAATCAAGGAAATGAGAACTCTACAAGCTACCATGCTATTGATTAAATCTAATGCAAAACAATTACAGGCTAAGGCACACAGCCATGACTCAGTAGTTTGAGAAGTTACTGCACTTGCCTTGCTTACATCATTGCCTGGCTGGATGACACTAATGATGCAGTGCTGGCTCATCTTGATCTCCAGTGCTATTCAGCAAGTATATAAGAGAGGGAGAGAGTGGTGCAATGTCATCTCTGTTCTATGTAGTTTTACATGTGGACAGATAAGATGGAAGATCTGGTAGCAGTGGTGACAAAAAATAACACTACTTGACTGCTTTCACTTGATACATGAATCAAGGAAGAAAGCTGAGATGAGAACCCTGTTAGTATGCAAACCACATTGCAGGTTATCTGCCTTCATTGCAGAGAGATAACAGAGCTGCTGTACAGCTTGGCACTGGCACTTTCTAAATTTATCATCTTTGGGGATTTTAATTAATGTGCAGGTGATCCATGACATACTTAGAATGCCTCAAGATGCTGCAGATATAAAAATTCATGGACCTTTCTTCAGTTGTACCATGAATATCAGAAAAATAATAGCTCTGCCTGCTCAGTACCTCTGTCAGGCAAAGAATAACACTCAGTCTTCTTACTGTCTGGCTCATAAGCCAGCACATCCTCAGAGCAGGTTTTTTAAGTTCTTTTCTTAGGTGAAGGACTGGGAGGGAATAACTGGCCATGGGACCAGTGGGCTGATAGGAAAAAAGTATGGAAAAATAAAAGGGCTGCTGTTGAGAATCACTAATGCTTAATTTTTTAAATCGTATCTTTTGACTACCATGTTTTACTTTTGATCTGAACTGGTTGAATATGGTGGGCAGATTGAGACAGCAGATGGTGCAAGCCAGGCATGGCTGTGATGGAGTAACCGTGTGCTGGAGGTGCCAGTGGGAGGCTTTATAGGTTGTCTATGCCTATAGGTGCTGAAATGAGATAGGAGTGTTCGTAATGTTCATTTGTAGGAAATGGCAGAGTGCTGACTTCACCTTCTGCTGAAGGCATGCAGTTCTCAAGTCTATATGCACTTAAAATATGATGTAGCTTTTCACTGTTTACTTAAGAGTTGGACTGGATCCTTGTGGGTCCCTTTCAATTCATAATATTCTGTGATCTTGTGATCTGTCCATGTTTGTTGCTGTCTTTGGTGTCCAGAAGAGCTCATGATCCCAATTCGACCTTCCCTTCTCCCCCCCGCACCCTAGACTTCAATTACAAATATGAAATACGTATCCTCTTTTCCTCATGTGGCTGAATCACTTTCTCTGAGTGCTATGGCACTAGAATATGTCCTTGAAGATAGTTAGTACAAAGTAAACACTAGTTCTGTCACCCAAATGTGGAAATAAATGAATGAGGAAACATTTCCATTCTTCTAAAACATCTAGATATCTTGAATTCTTAAAAGAGTGACACAACTACTAACCAAGTCCTCTGCCTCTTCCTTTTCTGTTCTTTTTCCAGTCAAGAACATAAGGCAAACTAGTCTTAACTGGTTCTTGTAAAAACTGTATCATAAGGGGAGGATCAGATTTACAGTACTATTGAGGAAGATGTAAATAATTGTTAGTATTAGATATTGAAGTTAATGTTTGATACACATATCTTTTCTTTTGCTTACCAATGTGCTAGTGGAAGGAAAGGAGGTTTGCTCATTGCTTGTTCATCACACTAGACTTGTAAGGTTGTAATGAAGTCCTTACTCTATTGGAAAATCTGCTAATCTGTGTTAAAAATAATCAACCAGTGGAATAAGTGGTGTTTTAAGCCGATGAACAAAAAGGATGTGAGTACAGCTTAAAAAGTTGATGGAACATTCTGAGGAATGGCTTAGCCTGCCTATAAGATAACTGCAAGAAAAGAGCTCTATACAGGAATTAGAGATCAAATAAATATTGCCTCCATTCTTTAATCTTTTCTTGCCTAAAGTGAGCTAAAGAACTAATGAAAAACAGATCTTGCACACTTTTTAATGTATACGCTCAGAACTGGGGGAAGAAATGGAACAGAGAGGCTGAGGTGAGGATGTTCTGCTGGAATTATTTTCATTATTTAACTTAAAATTTTTTTAAACTTTTTCTGCCTTTTTTTTCCTAGATCCAGCTATGACAACACAAGATTCCAGTCAGACTCAGGTGAATTCCATGACCAAGATGCAAGCTGGACTTAATGAATCATCTGGTAATTGTTTTATTTCAGTACACCTAAAACTATAGTCCTTTTTCCTTTTGATACTTGTTTATCATATAGAGTTTACATTTTCACACTTAAGTCTCTTGAATAAGATTGTGACTCTTTGGAAGGAACAGAAGTAGATGCAGCACCTAGGTCTTTTAAAGCCACTACAAGACCTTGAGTGTCATAAGTATCTCCAGAACTGGAAAAAGCTATGCAACTGCCAGTTTCAGGACCTGTTGCCCTTAGGCATTTGTGCCATAAAAGCAGGCAATGACCATGGAGGTCAGGCAGTGCCCAAACAAGTACCACTGCAGGGAGTGTGTTCTAGCCTTTAGACATGATAATTTATAATACGAGAGCTCCTTATGTCTGTGTGTTAGTGAAAGGTATAATAATGCCCTTGCATCACTGTGCCTGCTAGCTTTATCTTTCTTAATTATGGCTGTGTCAAGTCTGTTGTCCTCCCATACCTTAATTGTAGTTTTAACAGGGAGTCGAGAATAAGTTCCAGGCAGGACAAGAAACCAGTGATTGTTGGTTCTAGTTCTCCTTTCTTCATAAAGATCAGAGAATCAGAATTTCAGCACGGTCCCAAAGCTCATGTTGATTAGTGCAAGTCAAACATGAGCTAAATTACTCTTATATGTGAACTCAATCAAGTTCTGGCAAGTTACTTCACCTACAAGTTGGGGTTTTTTTGAGATAATGGTATTTATCTGGTGTTCATGTTCGGGGCTTTTTAGCACAATGTGAGAGCTAGGAGTGCAACAGCTAATAGGTTCAGTAATTCTCTATGTACGTAAACACACACACACAGACGTACGTGAAACATAGGAAGTGTTTCATATAATAGGACCTCGCCTGAGTATTTTCATTTAACATGTGAATTGAGGAAGAAAGTCAGCATGAAAATCCTGTTCTTGTGCAAGACACTTCAAAGGTTTTTGTGGCTGGATCTACCATATGAACTGGCACTGATGCCTTCTAAATGTATCGTTGTGAGGGATTTCGGTAAAAAAGCAAGTGATGCATGTACTAGACTGACATAAACTCAGGTGATCTGTGACAACCCTGGCATGCTGTCTGAGTGTTTGCGCACACAGGCAGGCTAAGATCTGCCAGAATTTTTCAGCCTTGACATACTGTTTTCTGGGTATCTACTTGGACTAGTTTACTTCTCCATGGGCAATCTCCAAGATCAAGGCTTGTTGTGTTCTTGTCTGGAGCCAACAGGACTATTGTCTACTGCTAGAGACAGCTTTGACTTCTCTGCCTAAAATGCCGTTTTGTACTACCAATTGAGATTAAAGACAATCTACTGTCAACAACACCAAATGAAATAGCCTGAAGCTGTGTTCTTCTGTAACAACCACCTTAATATACAGGTTTATTTTTACTTGAGCTGGTTGAAGCTTGAGGGAAAGTATGAAAATACAGATTGAGTGAGCCAGGCAGAAGATTGATTGCCTGTGGCACAGGATTCCGTGTGCCGTGAGCTTGACAGGATGTTTTCTGCAACTGGCCAACTTTAAAGGCAAGTGGTACCTCTGCTTATGCCTTTAGATGCAAACCACTAGCAGGGACCTCCTTCAGCACAGCCAGATCCTCTCAACTGTAGCTCGGAGGCAGGCGTTTAAGAGCTTCACCTGAGAGTTCAGTATTTTATGCAAAGGAAGAGAAGGAGTAACTCCGATGAGATGTAGGCTTTCAGAGGTGCTATTTCCATTGTGCGGTGATCAATTTGACCACCCCATGCATCTCTCATTGGGAAGGCTGAAGCTGTAACCCAGTTCCTGTCTTCTCAATTGTAATTGGATATCTTTACAATCCATGAACAGGCGAGGTAATCAAGCCCCTTTCCTTCTACTAAAAACCAGAATAATTTTTTCCTATAATGCTGTGTGACTAGGCAGAATCAATCTCTAATTACTGTTCATATATTTCTGCAATGTATTATGAAATATTTGACAATAAAATTACTTTCCAAGCCTGTAAAAGCATGTGTGGTGTAAAACATTTAGTGTATATTTTGGGATGGTGGTGAAATCTATTTCTTTTGTTTCATCACTTAATTAAAAGAAGATTTTTGTAGCTTGGCTACATCTGTTAGAGAAGCAGCTTATTAATTTGCTTTCTTTTTTTGTTCTTGAAATGCATGAGAACAAGTGGTGGGAACAGACTGTGCTTAAGAGTTGCTGTATCAAGCTTTGTAGAGCTTTATAAAAGATCTCATACTCTCTGAAGAGTATGTGGTCCACAGCCCTACCAAAAAGGAATTTTAGTGACCATACACCTTGTAAATGTAGGTTTTCCTCACAAAAGGAGGAGAATATTTTTAGGTCAGGCATATGATGGTTAATATTGGTGTCCTTTCTTTGTAGAAGGGCATTGCCTGCTGTATATCAGAAGTTTTGAGGAGCAGTGAGGGTCTTGGACCATTTTGTAGTGGGCCACAAGATGTTCTTGCCTCTGCATTCATTAAAGCAGCAGCTAGATTAGATAGTCTGCCTCTGACTTCCTGGCTGTGTTATTAGATAAAGTAGCTTTGGGAATGGCAGCATTCTGTTGTTCTGGGGTTTTTTGTTTGGTGTCTTTTTGTTCGTTTGGTTTGTTTGGTTTTTTGTAATTTTTCTGAAGCTTACAACTTTTTCAAGACCTACTTAAACATTGACATAGTCTTGTGTGTAAGCTACAGGTGAGTTTTTGAGTCAGGCTGTAAAATAGCTATGACGTTTTTAGATACTGACATTCACAATTGCAACATAAGAATAAAGCTAGAAACCATTATCTAACAGCATAATTGCTATAAAAACAGTGCTGCTTTAAGATTGTGGCTGCTAACATAGGTCTGTAAAAGGATCTCCACAGTAGTCCACATTTGGCAGAGTCTATTTTCTGCTTTTAAGATTGCTGTAATTAATAATTACAATACTATATTGACACTACCCTATGTATGATTACTTACATAGGGTAACAACTTTGTTTCCCCCCAAACCTTGTTAGGTCCAGATGTTGCCACACAAGAGCTCAAGCCAGCAGGGAAGGAGGACACGTATAATGTCTCGGAGCATGAGATAGTCCTACCTGGTGAGTATGTTAGTTTTTTTCTTCCCATTATTTTATATTGAATGTGAGTACACAGAAACTTCCGTATGAGTTGTAGAAGCACCTAGAATGGCAAGTTCTTGATAAAGTGAAGATGTTTGCGGTGAGCATATGATGAGCCCAGTAAAAGGTAAGTGCATTTATGCTATTACTGACTTTTGTGTTCTAATAATAACTGTTTTGCAGTGGAGAATTGGATTCCTAGTTTTATTAAAACTAGAAGTAAAACTAATAACTCTCTCTTCCTCCAAATCAATTGGATTGGTAGTTTTTTTGCACTAGAGAATCCAATTGGAGAGACCATGTAAGCTAGTGTACTTGCTGAACAGCAGGTGTTAGCTTAGCAACGTTGCAGGAGTTAAAGTGTGGAGAACAGGAAAAATAAACCTGTTCCTAAAGTACATGTGAAGTTTCCAGTTGCCAGATATTTTTTAAGAATTAATTTCTTGGGTAGCTGGAAAACTGATCTAACTGAAGTATCTCTGGAAGATTTGTGAAATACTGGCATGATATTTTAAGGATGCAGTTTCGCAGCATGTATGCTGCATTTTCTTCTAGCAGGAAACTTAAAGCACTGTCTATTTCCTGTTCTCGTATTTGCACTCTTAGTGCAGGGATGCCCCAGATATCAGTCTTACTATTGGTTAGTCTTCCAACATCATCAGATTTTATGTTCCATTCATTCAAAGGATGGATTTAATTTTAAAATAATTTCAAAAGGGACAGATACTATTTTCAGCTGGTGTAATTAGTCTGGCTGTAAAACTTTTGCTGCTGTGAAACCAATTCCAGTTGTAAAATTACTTTGATCGTAAACAAACTCAACAAGATGAGTTAAGCTTGGCTCATTTATTGAGCCTAATTGCTGTAATAAATGGGTTTCAGTAACTGACATTGCTCTGCGATGGAAGACTGCGGTGTTGCACTTCTGAGTTTATCTCCACTTCAGTAGATCTGAAGTATTTTGGCTGGGTCTTGCAATTCTGGATATGCTGTTCTTCAGGTTGTAAATGTCTCTGCCAGACCCAGTAAAGTTCACTTATTCTGTGTCTGGTGCTATCACTCCGGTGCGACTTTGCTGCTGCATAGGTATGACTTGCATTACTAAGTCAGTGATCTGTACCTTAAAACTTCATTTTCTCTTGGAAAGAATGTGCGCTGTGTGATACAACTACACTTTTTTGACCACCAAATACTACAGGGTACATCTAGAATTGAGGTGAGGCGTGGATAAATTTTCTTGGAGTATTTAGATGACTAACCACACTTCTATTTAGAAGGCATGGAAGAAAAGGCCAGTTATGAAATAAAATGTCAGTGCTAACAGGTACAATATCTAAAGAATTTTCTTATAAAAGGCTGTTTCTATGAATCATAGAAGATATTTGCTGTTGATATCTACTTTCTGGATATGCTTATTTTATGCTCATGAGCCTATGGTCATGACAACCAAAAAACGGACAGGTTTTTCTACTGTGTTGGAATCTTTTCCCATTGTAATTCTACTGAGTTGCCAGGAAGGCAAAGGCAGCCCTAGATGGATTTGAAGATGGTTTGATGTCAGCTTGAGTAACGGTAGCATGAAAGGCCTGATCCAACAATGTTAAGATTGTGGATTTTATCAGTAGCTTCCCTAGCAATAGGATATATCTGTGATCTCACAGTATCATAAAAATCTGCAACTGGCTAAAATCCAGATGGTTATAGATATTTATGTCTTAACTCTTCCTGATACTAATAATACAACTTTGTATGTACATGTTGAGTACTTAATATTTTTTGTTTGGATTAAATAATGTGAAAGCTTAAGTCTGTCTCTTAAGTCGGTCTTGCTCTCAGTGAAATGAGTGTCTATGCTTCTACATTA
This sequence comes from Melanocharis versteri, assembly GCA_013397845.1. Taxonomy (NCBI): domain Eukaryota; kingdom Metazoa; phylum Chordata; class Aves; order Passeriformes; family Melanocharitidae; genus Melanocharis; species Melanocharis versteri. The sequence continues at coordinate 761,608 of VZTG01001558.1, forward strand.
GAGCCCTCTAGGAAGTTTACTTACAAAATGAGAGTGTGTTATTTTTGTAAAGGGATGTGTATTTTAACTCAGTTACGACTTAAGAAAATTACTGTGAAGCTCTGATTTTGCAGGGGCTTTTTTGCCCTGGAGAGTGTGAAGAGCACCTGTATCCACCTGTAATCCTGTATATGTAAACACAATCTCTGAAGTTTTTTTCACCCAGAGCACGGGAATGTTTTTCCATTAAATGTTTTTAAACTTCTTACAGATGTGTCTGGTACTGCACTGGAAAAAAATATCACTTTGGCCAGTCCAACTAAAGTTGAACTTACATGCAAATTAGATGAGAATTCCAATTTGAAAAATCCTCAAGTGACTTGGAAAAGGGGAAGTGAAACAATCAGTCACACCAGTAAAACTCCGAACAGCTGGACCATCCAGTAAGTAGCATTCTTTACACTATGATTTGCAGATTCTAATGAGTTACCAAGCTACATACAGTGCCCAATTCTAGTAATGTGTATATTGGGAAAGGGTCAAATGCAGAGATCAATCAACACACTGAAGCTGCCGGAAAGGAGAAAGGTTGCAGGTACCTCAAGCCTGGAGGAGGATCTCTTTTTCTGGAGGAAGCCGTTTTTCCTCTAGTGCTGGAAAAACGAAGTTTTCTTTAAAAAAAGAACGTAGAATAAGGAAACAGTTCCTTGAAGTCCAGTAATTCTGTTAAGTAAGTGAAATAATAATCAGTTTGAGATTAAAATAATTTAGCAATTTCTCTTTCCACCCCCTCATTTTCTACATGCTCTTTTCCACCTCATTGCCACTTTGCAGAAGTTTGGAAGGCATCAATGGTCATTTTTTTTCCTTCATAGTTAACGAAAGGTAGAAGTGAGATTTACAGTAAAGATATTTTGAAGCTTTTCTTAAGTCTTTCAAACCTCTACAGAAACTCAGAAAATGTTGTAGAAGCCCTTCTGCAATCGATGCAGTTTATTGTTGTTCTTTAGAATTAGGCCATTTACACATTTTAACTGATTGGTCTCCAGTTGATTCTTGTATAGCTTTAACAGCAGTAATACTTATATAAAATTTCTGTTCTGGAAAATATGATGAGAATGTAACTGTCACTTTTCTGATACTGTGTATACACACCCGTGTAAATCTTTCAAAGTGACAGTAAAATGTATAGTTTGCCGGTGAAGAAGATGCTAGACTTCATTAGATGGAAGCTCTTTAAAACTACTTTTCGTGTTGAAGAGATTGCTGTTTTCTTTAGAATGCTAATTAGCAGACACTTGTAGCAGTACAAAAAGAAAATATAAACCAAAAAAAATCATAATTTTTTTTTTTTTTTTAAGATTGACCATCTCGGAGAGCAGTCAGCTGGGAAGTTACATTTGTATTCTGAAAGGGGAAATAGAAGTCAGTGCTACGTTTCATTTACAAGGTAATTTAATTAATTTGTATTTATTTTAAATTTTTGTTTCAGCTGACCACTGCAAAGCTGTATTAATATTCTTTTTGGATAGTATGGAAGTTGCAGCTTAATTGGATAAGTAATGGCTAATATAGTTGGGCTAAGTGAGAATAACTAACTATCAAAGTAATTTCTGTAGCATGGATAGAAGAATTTTGAACCAAAAACTGAAAGCCTTTTTTTTAAAAAAAAATTTCTAATAACCGAAAGAGCATACAAGTCTGCTTTTTACCCTTCTTGATACACTGATTGCCCCTTCCCTCTCTATCTCTACAGCAAAAGTGAATATTCTTCACTTTCTGGGGCATGAGAATGAAGGATGGTGTCTCAGATAAATTTCTTCAAAAAGCAGAGCCAACAATTTGAAAGTTTGGTCTGAGGTTTGGTGTTAAAAGCAAAGTAATGATCGATAAAATGGAGGCAGGATTTTTAAAATTTCATTTGTATTTCTGAAACACTACATTATTGTTTTAGTGCTTCTTCTATTCTGCGATAGTATAAGAATAGTACTTAGATGAACAATTAGTGTGCTTCATTGGGCAGTATGAGTGCCCTTTCTTCTCTTTTGTATTCTCTTCTCCAGTAATGTTATCCTGGAAGTAGTAGGTGAAATTCAGTTGCATGGAGGATATGTGGAAATGATAATACAAGTTGCTGAGCTGATGAATAACTCTAATGGAAGTTACTCCCTTCTCTATTCCTACCATCCAAATTTTGCAGAGGGCAAGGCAAGCATTTCATCTGTGAAGGCTGATAGAGGAGAGCTTTTCCCTGAACACAGGCTCTGAGAAGCCCTAACTCTTCAAATCATTACTCTAACCTCGGCTGAACTAACCAGTGGGGGTCCCTCATTCTGCAGCTGCAAGCTGCCTTTGTTCAGTGGGATATCTAGTAATAGGACTTGAGACTTGAGTGGGTTCAGATATTAAATGTTGATACCTGCTTTTAGACCTTCAGCCAGGAGAGCTTGCAGTGCTGAATAAAGACAAAGTTGTAGTTTATTCAAGCCTTTTAATCTTTAAAAAATAATTACGTATTTTTCTTGTCAGCATGTGAGTAAGGTTCAGTTGAATAGCTAACCAAGTCGGTGTAGATGGAAAAAAGTCCAAGGAGACCTTTTTTTTTTTTTTTTTTCTGTAAGTACACAATAACTATTACAGTAAGGGCAGCAATGACTCAATAGGAAAGTCATCTTTTCCAGAACAGTGCATAGGACTGGTTGATTTATTATAAGAAGATGGGAGAATTGCTTCAGAATGGTTGAATGCTGCCACTTCTGATGCCATAAAAAGTACTGGCTTGATGCTTTTTAAGATTAATGTAAGAGTGAAGGAAATGGGAAAGAGAAGTCCTTGAATCTTCCAGTCAGTAATGCAGGGAGAATGATTTTCAAACTGAAAGATGAATAATATGTTGGTATAGACTCAGTGGTTTAAGTCATCACTGCTGTAACTAACTGCAATTGCTTTTCCACTAGGCAGTTTGAGATTATTGGATGTGTTACCTCTCCTCTCCTTCCCCCCTGGTTCCTGGCCTGGCATAACCCCTCAGATTTTGACAAGTTATGTTTTTACTCAAGTTTGCAGAAAACAATGTGATACTTACCAGAAGTTCAAGTTAATAAGCACAGAGGACATTCATGGGTGCTATAAAATGTTGTGAAGTGCTGCTAGCTTCTAAAAGGATAGAATAGATTAATTTCTTTTCCCTTTGTTCAGGGATCCTTAAGTAGCTGTTGAGGTATGTGCTCCATGAAATATCTCTGGTTTTTAAAGAACTGTGGAAATCTGACTGGTGTATATGCTGGTGCTGACGTCTGTCTCTTTGTCTCTTCAAAATTTGGTTTTGTCTGTGCAGCGGAAGTATTTTGTCACCAAATTTGGTGTGATCTACCTGCAAAAATACCTGTGACTATCCTTGCATGCATTCAAGGATTAACAACTGTTATAGAACCAGATCCCAGAAATTGTAATGGATATTCATATCCTTAATCTTGGCTGATGTGGTCACGTGTATTGCTGGCATGCCTAAAGCTGAGCTTTGCCACTGGTCAGCATGGCTAAATCTCTGTGACTGCCGTGTAAGCTTGTTGTGATGGGTATATGGGGTTTTTTATCCCAACCTGCTTGTGTGTCCTCTTCTCTAAATTGCAAAGGAGATTGCAGCAGTAATTAGTGAGGTCATCCCTTTTAATGAGAGCAGAGAAAATACTCTGCCAGTACTCTGTAAAAGGATAGTGTTTAATGATTAAAACGTACCCATGGAGTGAGAGAACTTCACTAGTAAAGAGTCTTGATGTATGGTGCAGCAAATTCTGAGACTGTAAACAGTGTTCTTACTAACAAATTGGGTTCATACGTATTTCTGGATAGGAAAGTTAAGTTTGAATACATGTGAGAAGTGGACTTTTTTGTGGAAAAAGTAATATGTGCTCAGAGAGTCAAGAAGGAGAGAGGACAAGAACAATCTTAGCTTGTACAAATTGTTCATCATAACTGCTGAAAGCAAATACTTGGCCTGTTTAGCCTAGTGTGATCAATAAAATCTAAAGTATGTACTGGATCTGTACTTAAAAAGTAGAGCAATGAAACTTGAAGTAAAATTTAAAATTAATGGATCTGAGGAAAACATATTGGTAAACATCCTAATAAAGAGTAAAAGGTAGGGGAAGGGAAAATACATACTTCAGCATAGTGTACTTGCAAAGCTCTAACAATATCTGTGGGATAGTCTCAATACATTCAATAAGCCTTTCTGTGCACATGCTCTTGGAAGCTTGTGGGGCACCTGCAGTTACAATGGCTAGGACAAGTAGCTCTAAAGCTAAACTGATGTCTTGTTTCTTGTTGACTGTATTCTGTCCTCAGCAAGATTGGACCAAAAGTCCTTTTTATTGGCATGCACCCAAAAGTTATTGCTTCAGCTCAGAAAATGTTTGTAACTACAGATCTCTATCAATCTACAGGTTTTTTTCTCAGTTACAGAAAAGTTCTCTGTATGTTCAACTTGTCAGATACCATTATGTAGTCACATTGTGGCTGGAATAGACTTTTAGCAGTTTCTGCAGATTGAGTGAAATTGAAGGAAAATTATACGTTTGTTTCTAGTGTACTAGAACTGAAGCATGTAGCTTGCAGCTGCTAAGGAAGGGAAAGAGGAAATGGGCAAGGGTAGAAATCGCGGTCTTATTTTTTTCATTTGACGTTTGGTGTTAATTGGCAACTTTCAAGATCACACAGCAACTGAAAACAGGATTCCTCTAGTCTTCTGTGCAGATTATATATCTGAAATAGCAGCTCGAAATCATTCCTCATTTATGTCATGTCATGAATGATAGAATCATGAGGGTTTTAAGTAGAAAAATTAAATGGAGTACTATAAACCAATATCTAAATATATTCTTTGTAGCACTAATCAAAACCTGTATCTCTCACATGATGAATTTTTTTCTCCTTGTTCTTAGTACCAAAGATTGATGGAAAAGAAAAACGCATAATCACTTACGAAGCAGATAGAGCTGTAATGGTTTGTAAAACTGAGTATGATCCCAAGGCTTGGACCTGGTATATGACCAATGGAACTGAGCTGGTAAGGTCTCCCTCTGTTGGCCAAGTAAAACAGTGTGACAAAAAAAAGTGCAGATACTTTGTCAAGTATAATGACTCTTTACCGCAAGCTCTACAAATTACATTTCCATGAACTTTAATGGAAATCTCTATATGGAAATGGAAAAAAGTATCTGTAATATTTGCACGTTACAGGAATGTAGTTTTTTGTTCTGGTTTGTTTGATGTTTCTTTTTCAAAAAGGCCCTGCCATACTCCCAAGTCAGGTGAGCCTTGAGAGACTTGTTTTTACTGTATTTATAGTAGTTATACTACTCAAATCTTGCTACTGTATACAAAAATAATCTTACAGTGGGACATGCTTTCATCTGTAAGATGCTGTATGACCCTTTACTTCCTCCAGGTACAAGTAATTCTATTGACTAGCATTATGACCTATCTAGGAAGCATGGCTTCCTAAAATGCTTTGTTTTAGCCCTTGTCTGAGGGCAGCACTGTCAACTGAGAGAAGGTAAATAGATCTGTCTCTTTTATACTGCTGTAGATTACTACTGACTTTTTTAATAGTATCAGCATATTTCCCAGTGAAGGAGAATTCAGTCTTCCACTTCTTTGAAAAGTGCATGTTTTGTGCTGTGGTGAAACCTGTGCATTAGGTCTGGTAGCCAAGGATGCCTTTGTCATTGGAGAGTCAATAGAGCCAAAGGTACCTTTTATCTGGTCTTAAATAAACTAAAACAGGTCAGACAGTTTGCCCACTGAAAGTTTGTATTTTCCTCCAGTGAGTCTAGAAGGAACTAGGGTGTCCAGCTAAAATAAATCCTTCCCTTTAAGGTAGGGTAATCATGCTTCACAAATCCCTTCTGTTCCTAACTCATTGTACATATCTTTACAGAACTCTATGTTGATGATACTGTTTGAATAAACACCTTCTCATTACATTGGTGAGACTTGCAATGCATTTTTTTCAGGTTCCCATTAATAAGATTTTGCCTACAGACAAGTTTCAAATTAAGAGACAATCTGGCAATGTAAATCGTCTGGAGATACTCAAGCTCACCCAGGAAGATCGTGGTGTATATTGGTGTGAAGCTGCATTTGAATTAGGGAGCAGTAAAGGGAGGTTTGAACTTAAAGTTCTGTCCATCACAGCACCTCTCAAACCCTTTATAGCAATTGTGGCTGAAGTTGCTATTCTTGTAACTACTATTGTCCTCTATGAGGTGTATTCGAAAAAGAAAGAAAAAGGTAAGGGGTTTTTTTTTTGGGGGGGGGGGGGGGGCTGTTTGGTTGGTCGGTTTGGTTTTTTTAAATTAATTTCTAGCTTTCTGTTGAAATTACTGCCAAAGGTAGAAAGGTATGACCCATAGCACATCATATATGAAGATGTGTCATTTTCATGTCTGTATTTCTGATAAAATTCTTCCATCTAAAACACTGCAAAGAGCTTTCACTAAGCAATACTTATCCGTAACAGGTTTGATATAGTCCTGTTTTTTTTTCCTTACAATACAAAGGAATTTAGAGGCTATAATTTTGGGGGGAATGCTTAGGAATGGAAGCAATTCTTGGTAGCCTTGGTGGGAGAAATTTCTTTAAAGAAATTCTGTGCGAAGGAAAAATGCAGGTGTCTAATACATACATAAATGCATGTTATCTATATTTTAAAATACAGAAATGTATAAACCTATATATAGAATATGATTATATTAAAATCAAATTAAGAAAACTTTATCAAAAAAGCTTTTTCATCAGTTTGGAATTACTTCCCTTGAATAGATAAACAAGGTGATTTGAAATAAAAATTTAAGAAAACTAATAAAATGAAAAAAATAACATTTTGTTCTGATTAAACAATGATTAAATGTACTAAACAAGAAATTTTCTGTTGTTTATTAAATGGATACTTATATATAATACTTCTTTTGTTCTGCAGGGGCTGCAAAAGAGTTTGACCAAATTGAGCAACTGTAAGCAAAAAACTTCTATACTGTTGTCAGTATTTGTTCTTATATGTATTCGTGTTGTACAAAATTATACCTTGTTGTTGAACCCATTGGTAACGGGGGTGATGGTCAATGTGGAAGAATGGTTTATTCTTTTCCTTAAGACTTCCTAATTCCAGACTGAGCAGAATAATATTTTCTACCTGGAACTTAATTTTGAAATCAGGACATTTTTGGGTGTGTTTTATGTTCATATGTTTTGTGTTGGTTTTGGGGTTGTTTTGTTTTGGGGTTTTTTTGTGAGAGCACCATGTGTCCTCATTATAAGCTCATTCTAGAAGACTATAGCTGCAAGGAAATAACTTCCAGGTGAAAGTGTAACAGAAGTGGCTCTGATTTTTTTTTTTTTTTTCAAAGTATATTTGTCCATGTTAACATACATTTCTCTCCCTCGGATGTGGTCAAAGCCCTGACTCTTGTAGCTAAGTCTGTAGTTGCTGGGGTGTTGGGAGCTGGCATTTTTGGCTGTTTTGGGGGATAACTCCAGCCTCTCAGGAGATTTCACACTGTGCTGGTAGCTTGGGCTCCCTGGGCTGCACTGCTGGAACCAAAGGAGCAGGTGGAGGCACTTCTGTTGCTGTTCGAGGGTCTGTGCTCCCATGCTAGCTCCCCTGTCCTTAGGATCATGTGTTTCTTCAGGCTTGTTTGCTAAAACACGCTATTCTTGTCTCTCTGCCTGTCCTCTGAAGCCTCGTTTCCTTATCTAGCCTGTTTACCTCTTAAAACAAGAAGAAAGTTGCCTAGCAGGTCCTCATTTCAGATGTGTCCAGTCTACTCTAGTTTTTGTCCCCTCGATCCCTTTTCTCCTCCTGTGTTTGTCTCCCTTTTTCTTCTGAGTATCTCTCTGTCCCTCCTTGAATGTTTTTGATGCAGTGACCTTTGTTTCCCTGTGTTGTATTCACTTTCTCATTCCTTTTTTCAGTGCTGAAAATACATTTTGGTGCTTTTCCACTTATCTGAACAGACTTAAAGCTCTAATTCAATTACAGGATAAAGTGGGAGTATGTCTTGGGAATACAGTATGCTATTATACTGCTGACTGTTTGGGGATGTGTCTTGGGTTGAAAATTGAAAAATTGTCTTTATTGCGCAGCCCGCTTCTCATAAACATGCTGAAAATACCAGGATGGTAACACAGAATAGTGCACTAAAATAGTGTTTTTGTGCTTGTGGGATGTGGTTCTGTACAGCTGCTTAATCTTTATTGTGGAATTCTTAGATAAACACATATGAGGAAAATTTATTTAACTATATACTTCCCCAATTCAAGACCTGAAAGTTATTTCAACTATTGATTGTTTAGAAGATGGATGTGTGTACCAGAGAGTGGCTCCAAAGGAACACGTCTGGTCTGTTATGTCAAGGGATGACTAATACAGCTGTATTTGGTTGATGAGGCTATAATTAAATGTCACATCGAGCAGTGTACTTAGGTGGGAGCCTAGTGAATCACAAACTTTTTTTTTAGCAAGAGAACTTTGAATTCAAGTGTTTATTGTGATGCACAGCATAATAGCTAGTTGCAGTTATTCCAGAGGGAGACTAGAAATGATTGTGCTATCTTACAGCTGAGTTTTGGCATTTACCCTTTTTTTTCTTGTAGTAAATCAGATGACATTACTGGAGAACACAAGTAGTTCTAGGCAGAGAAGAAGTAAATCTGGTTCTTTGAAAGGTAAGTAAGAGATGAAAGAGAGACCAGAGTTTACTTTTCTCTTGAGCAGCCTAATACTAGGACAAAGAAGTTCGTTTTGCCATCCCAATTTTTTTTTTTTTTATGTGGGAGCAACACAGTAATTAAATTTTTGTTTAGGTAAAGTAAGATACAGTCGAACAAGAAATCAAGTCCAAATTGTTTTAAATCAATTGTGTTGTCATAGTCATTGTGATTTACTGGTTCTGTTAACCCATGCAGTCTTTAAAATGGGATCCAGGTTAACCTGCTTGACTCCTGATCATGAAAGAATCTAGTGAATGCCAGGATAGGTGCTGAGGTGCATAAGAGGTGCTGCTGTGTTCAAAATCCCACTCTTTCCAGCGATATTTTGCGTGTCAAGTGAGTTTATGGAGGAAGGATCCTCCGTAATAGCAAATGGGGAATATGACAGTACTGGAGAGATGTAGAGGAGTCTGGGAAAGAAGACTGGGCTTAATAGATGGTGATTGAAAGGACTAGTTGTAGAATAAGGAAGCAGAGTGTGTGTAGCACCATGAAAGCTATGTAATGAACTTCCTGATTCTCTACCCTCTTTACAGTCTGATTATAGGCTGTTTCTACTTATGCCATCTGGAAGTGCTTGTCAAATTATGGTCTGTCAGTTGAGGACCAATCCTACATACGCTTGTTTCTCTTCTGCATCTGGCACCTCAACCTCTGATCTGTAGATGAGAAGTGTGAATGACTTTGCATTTATGTCACTGCTGGTTCATCCTCACCACAAGCCATCTACCTGAGTAAAATTGTTGCCATACCCTTTCTTTTAAAGAACAGGAGATGTGTCAGGTAGAGTTCACATAAAGAGAGTAACAACTCTGAAAATGATCCAGAGCAAGTACTTTCCAAGATTATATTGTCTCTGTTTCTCTTAGGTTTAACCCCAGCTGGCAACTCAGTTCCATGCAGCCACTTGCTTTTGCTCTCTCTGGTGGGGTGGGGAGAGAATCAGATGAGTGAAAATGGGTGAGCTCAGCAGCTGAGATACAGATTGCTTAACAGAAGAAAGCAAAAGCTGGACGCAGAAGCAAAAGAAAGGATTCATTCACTATTTCTTATGGGCAGGGAGGTATTCAGCTGTTTCCAGGAAAGAAGGGCTTCATCATGCTCCAAAGTGTGTAATAGCTGCTTGGGTTAATTGGGAAAACAAATGCTATGACTCTGAATGTGTGTCCCCTCCCCATTTCTCCTTCTTCCCCCAGCTTTACACGCTAAGCGTGATGCCCTATGGGATACAGAATCCCTGTAATCAGCTGAGGGCAGGTGCTCTGGCTGTGTCACCTCCCAACTCCTTGTATTCCCCCAGCCTCCTTGCCAGTAAGGAGGGGACAAGGCCTTATGACTGTGTAAGCACTGATGAGCACTACCTAAAACATTCCTGTGCTCTCAACACTGTTTCCAGCGCAAATCCAAGCCTAGCCCTATACCAGCTGCTGTGAAATTAACTTTATTCCAGTCAAAACCAGCACACAAGGATTTATCTCACATTGGACCTGAGGTTCCATTCTTAAAAAGTTCTTTTGACACATAGCACTCAGTCAATAAATAAGGATTCTTCTGTGAGAATTCCCTGCTTTGTCTTCATATACAGTGTCAAAAGTTTTAATGACTTAACATGAAAAATACCAGTTGCTCTCTATAACTCCTTGAAAATAGGTTGTAGCAAGGTGGGGATCAGTCTCTTCTTCAAGTAACAAGTGATGGAACAGGAGGAAGTGGCCTCAAAGTTGTATCAGAGGAGGTTTAGAGTGGGTATTAGGAAAACTTTCTTCACTGACAGGGTGGTCAGGCATCGGAACAGGCTGCTCAGGGAAGTGATGGAATCATCAGTCCTGGGCATGCTCAGAAGGTGTGTGGATAAGGCACTTAAAGGTTATGATTTACTGCTAAATGTAATGGTGCTGAGTTAACAGTTGGACTTGATGGTCTTAGAGGTCTTTTCTAACCTAAACAATTCTGATTTGATGTGCAAATTGGACCATTAAAAAAAAATGTATTGATTAGAATGAAGTTTGTTTTCAAACAAATGTGGGAAAATACTAAGCAGCAAAATAACAGAATTCATTTTATAATTAAATGTGTTTATTCTTTTTTATTGCAGGGGATTTAAGCCAACAGAAGTGGAAATCATCACAAAGCTACAGAAGATATATGCAGCTATGCGTTTTAAACATTCATTATGTTTTGTAGTAAAGTCCTCTACATTTGAGAAATAAGATGCTTTTAAAATAGCTCTGAAACTACTCATTTTATACAGATCATAACTTGATCTACTGTATTTAGACCTTTATCTATAATATTGTCATTTTACTACTAGCAGGTGTTTTTTTACCTGATTAGGCTTACTGTTGGTTTATGATTAGTCTGTTTGATTTTTATCTCCTAAACTGGAACTAGTGTTGTATTCACTGAATAAATGGTTAATATAGAGTGGGCATACTATCTGGGTGTTATAAAACTGGATGTATAAGACCAAAAAAGTATTTCCACCAAAGAAAATGCCTTTTACTAGCTGGTGAAGCAAATGTGATGCAGCTGTTTTTACCAAAGAAATGCTGAAAGGGGAATCTTTATCAGGACTTAAATGAAACATAAAGAGAGTTGTGATTTACTCTGAAAATAATAAAATGTCTTCATTCTAACTTTTCTTAGCTTCATTCTGAGTTCTACTATATTGTAGTCCTTAGTAGGCTAAACATTTAAATACCGTACAGCTCAGATATGTCAGAGTAGAGGAAAGAAGTAATGGGGATATACAGTACCTTCTCAGACTATAACTGCAATAATTCTTTACACATGAAAAAATCGCTGCGCTCTCTGGGCTTGCAAAACCAGTTTGGTTATTATAATTTATACAGAATGCTAAATTTTCAGGAATATACTTACGTATTCTTCTGATCATGCATACTGTCTCGTTGGTACTTCTACTTGTTTCAGCAAACTTGTTTCTTAAACTCCTCGATAAGCTCAGAGTGGGTCTCGAGCAGCTAAATTTTTCAGAATAATAGGATAAAGCAGCAAGAGTACCACTACTCTTACACAAAAATTGCTACACTGCTCTTAATGACTTACAGTACTGCTTTAGAAGAGTTGCCATAATACTGTTTGGTTACTTTATGCATTCAGCAATTGAAAAATGTTCAGCAAATAAGAAAACAGTTGGTTGCATCAGTTGCCATTGTTTGAAATAATTAAAACTTCAGTTTTGACAGGAAGAGGTAAAGTCTTCAGAAAAATGTCTTTTTTCCATGAAAGTGTAAGGAAAAAGGCAGCATTTGCAGACTCCGTGAGAAAGTGAAAGGAAAAAAACTATTTACACGAACTTCTTCATACTGGTCATTTTTCTTTGAACATAAAGGAATGTAGAAAAAAACAAATAGATAAAACAGATTTAATTCCTTCCCTTTATTTTCTCTGTTTTACTGTTGTTATGGGTTTGAAAAATATCAGCAATCCTACCGTAGACTGTTTTGTTGTAAATGGGAGACAAAATCCAGTCTGATGTATGCTTTTTTGTTTTTCATAATCCATTTTCCAGTTTGAAGAACTGCAAGTTAAGATCCAAATAAGACATAATGAGAAGTATAAAAGCATTAGATGATTGACTGTAAGGAGTGAACACTGATAAAGATTCCCTTTGCTTAGATACTGGTTTATTATATTTTGCCTTGGAGTTTCTATGCACTATTGAAACCAGAATGCATCTACAGTTTTTTATATGAATTTCTCACTGATACAACAATGTTTTATTGTAGCAAGTAGAAGTTTGCAGTTTTAAAAGATTTACTTCTGTATATTTTTTGGCACATTTTAGAATTTGTAGTAATTTGTTTCTTGTAGGCAGTTAAATAGTAAAAATGGTAGCCTTACTTAGAGACCTAAGATTATATTCCAAATAAAGCAGCATTAATATATTTTGCAGTGGAAATGAGGCTAGATAGATACTATCTGGAAAAAAAGCCCACCACTTAATCAGAAATGGTAACATCTTTCTGCCTTCACTTAGCATTCCTACCTGATCTTGCGGTTGGGCTATAAAGTCTTGGCTAACATAGGCAAGTCATACAAATAGATAGTCTTTTGGCATTAGCCGGGAAAACCTGGATAAAGCATGGATTTTAGAAGCAGACCTTAGATCTTAGATCTACCAGGACTATATTGGCTTGGTCAGATTGGCTGCTGAAACTGCAGCTTTGCCTTGACCTACCTCTAGCATGTTCTGCTTGCTTTGTCTGGGGGGTTTGGTGTTTATTTTTAGGTTGGTGGGTAGCTTTTCATGGTTGTAAGTGGTTTTATTCTATGCATGTTCTCCTAGGTTTAAACCCTTTTGGGCTGCCCTACAGAAGTGTATAACAAATAATATTAAATGGTAAATATTGGGTAATTGGCACAATTAGTGGTCAACTTCAAAGGCATAAACCCTACTTTCCTTGCTCCAAGTACCACAAGGAGCTCTGGAAATCTTGACATTTCATCTTTTGGAGAGTATGTGTTGTGTATGTTCGAAACATTTCCATTGCAGTTGCCTTATGGTCTTAGCATTGAATGGAAAAAAAACTTGGTAACTTTAGAAAAACCCCAAAACTCTAGGCAGTGGTTTGTTGGGTTTTTTTGTTAGGTTTTTTTTTGTGTGTTGTTGTTGTTGGTTGTTTGTTTGTTTGTTACTTCATTCAAGCCAGGAGATACCAAAGAAGATCCCAAAACAATTCTGAAATTTCCTTCAAACGGCAGTTGGAGCTAAGTGTAAGGATCCACAAAATTAGTTTTAATAACAAAACATTAACCTGTAATAACTGACTTACATGGGTAGACTGAGTCTTTACAACTACAACTGTTTGGCAAACCTTGTCTTCCAAGATTAAAATCTTTTCTTGCAAGAGGGTATATTTTACTGGGCTTTAGACCAGTAAAAGCCTTATTAGTTTCTTAGAGGGAAAGGTTAAAATCTGCAAAAGAATCCTGAAGGGCTGTTTCCTAATGCTTCAAGCTGCTTCACTGCAAATTCTTCTCGCCCTTAGGTCCAAAGTAGACACAAGCAGCTGCGAGACCAAATTCTTAGTGAAGATGGACAAATATTAGAAGAGCTTCCAGACTGGGAGTTCAAATAGAACTGCATTAATATTTCTTTAGTTTGGAGACCTAAGCATTACCCTGCAGTCATTCAACAAAATTGATTAGCTGTAGGTCCTTTGACACAGGTAATCCTGGGGAAGAGAAGGAAGACTCATCAGTACTGATGTTGCTACTAGAATCTGCATCCATGTGCCTCTAACTGTTTTTCAGCCAGGGAAAGTGAGGTTTATATTCTGCCTTTTAATTGTGCCTCAGAACTTTTGAATGGTGACTGCTGAGCAATGAAAATAGAAAAGAAACTGATTGGTACCTTAAGGGCAGGGGAAGTTTTTGAGACGAGTGTGCCCTAAGTGTTGTGTTACCCAGCACATTTTGTCTGACCACAATTGGCCGCATGATGATTCAGTTCTAGCTGGAAGCTCCCCCAAAATAGGAGAGTGCAGATAGTGAGGCAGCAACCAGTTGAGAACATTGTAGGGACATGGGAAGGAGCTGCATATTGGTATTCTGTAGGGGTTCTGAGAGGCAGACAGCAGAAGCTGAGATGACTTGCAATTAGACATGTACGGGGAAGACTGAATGCAAATCTGTAGGAGAAAACATGTTTTCAGTTGTACCACTCAGAGTGTGTAGGAGGTTCTGTACAGCAGCTGAAAACAATCTGCCATTGCTGAACACTTGGAAAGATGAAAGCACAAAGCTAAATGAGATTCCTCATAAGAGAACTAGAAGTTACATGCTTAGAAAATACTTCTCTGCTAGTTAAACAGTTTTGTAATCTTGTTACTTCATTATGCTGGAATGTGCATACATAATTCTTTGTGAAAAAATAAACCAAGCTCCAAACTCTACAATTCTAACTGAAAGTCTTGATTTGTCAAAATTTACTGTTGGCAATTGAGTTCATTTTTGTAGTTGTATAGTGTTTATTCTGTCATATCCAAAACGACTTCCTTACAGAAGCTTCATCTGCTTTCTTTCTGCATTCAGCTTTATATTTAACCAACAAGATTTTTGGGGGTTTTTTTAATTACTTACGGTAATATTTCTATCCGCTGACTTGCTGAATTATTTTCAGATTGACATTAAAATTTAACAGTGCCTTGAAGGAAGAAATTTGTATACCATAGTTAATTTTGTTTTTCTCTTTTGCAATATGTTTGTTAAAAGTTTTCCTCTGAAACTTGACAGCAAAATCTGTTTTTTCTAGTGGAAGACTACTAAGCCTAATGCTTTTTTCATGCTTGCCGTATTTTACATTCTGATTTTATATTCTGTGCTCACTCAACTGTTTTATTGTATTGCTTAAGCAAATGGAAATATCCTCTGTTTGTCTGATGTATATCAGATAATGAGGATAGTAGTTATGAGTAGTGTGAATTGATATGTGTACTTAGAAATAATTTCAATAAATTTAACCATAAAGTGATTGTGATCTTTTGCCTGGGTTCTTAGAGAAACAAAATCAAACTCCCTTTTTTTTTTAATTTTTTTTTTTTTATTCTTCCATACCCTCAGATCTTTAGACCCAGACTGCTCGTTTGCTTGATTACCCAACTGTCTTTACTTAGATCTGTAACCTTCTAGATGGAAATTACCAAAGATAAAGTAAAATCCAAGTACTTCCTTTTTAAGTGCACATACTGCATCTGGCCTAGATTCATCCTTTGTAACTTGGACATACAAGTTAGGAACTTGCATCCAGTGTTTCACTGTTAGTGGGAGGTGGTGCTAAAGCTTTTCTTCCGGTAGCAAATAGCAGCCTAAATAGAATCTGGATTAAGTAGGGTGAATAGTAGCCTGTATCAGTCTTAATTTTTTTATAAAGCACAAGATATCAAAACACACACGGTGTTTGTCTTTTCATGAAGACAAATCTCTGCACTTGCCTTGGAAATAGAGGTAAACACTATTTTTTTCCTTCCAGTTACCAGTTGAAGGAAGACCTTAAGGGCATTTCAGAAGGTTGCCACCTTCTATGATCATAAAGGCATAATAGGATATTTTGTTAGTACATACACTGTTTCTGTTGTGTTAAGTAACATATTCTTGCTGATAGCTGTCTGTGCCAGAAGAGCTCAAATGTGATAAGTTAAACTGCACAGCAGCAAGTGTATATTTGGTCCCTCTTTTGGCAGTTGTTTTGTATGTTCTCGAGCTTGTTTCTCGCTAGCAGAGGACAGTTACCAGGCAGACAGACCTTTGGAAGAGGATGGAGTGCCATTACCTGTATTTCTGCCACTTGGAGCTTGTACCAGAAGGATGAGTTTGGACAAAAATAAGAGAGACTAAAGCTAACTGCTACGAATCCTAAACAGATGTAGGATGTGCAGCCAAGACCACTTGGTGGACAAGCTACTGCAACAGAGTAAAAGTGAATCCATGTGTTTGTAATACCAAATACTTTTCTATTGTCTTCTTTAAAAATCTACTATTTAAAAGGCAGCATGTAGAAAATGGAGAATAATAGCAGAGAGAGACAAAGTTTGGAGTTCTTCCAAAAGAGGGGAATAAGGGAATTTATATCCTTTGCTGTTAAGGGTCGTAAGTCTTCTAAAGCATGAATACTTCCAAAAAACATAAAGGAAAACATGTAGAACAGTATTGTTTAAAAACCCCAAACAACTTGACAGCTCAAACACATACCATGGATTGGAAAGAAAGCATCTCTACAGTGCAAGTAAAATAGCAAAAGCCTTTCCATATTGCAGAACAACTGTTATTTACTCACTTTAATTCAGTTTCTGTGGATAAAGAGCTGGTAATCATGTCTGACATTTTAAAATACATTAACCTCTACGTTACTTACAGTTCCCTCTAAGACTGTCAGACAAAATAGGGTTATGCCGTTACCCTTTGAAATTTGGGAATTAGGATTTTTTTTATGATAATGTGTTTCTCTTGGTGAACTGATCTCAGTTTACCACGTAGCTCAGCCATTGCATACAATTGTTCCGTCAGAACTTGTAGGTTTGGGTGCAGTGGTTCTGCTCAGAGAGTTCACACAAATCTCTGCAACCACTAACTTTTATGACTCAGAAATGAAGGAAAGAAGTAAGAAAGAAATCCAAATCCCAGAAGATAAAGCCACCCATTCAGAAAAGCTGACTGTGTGAATCAACACATACAAATACTCAAGGACAACCCTTAAACCACTGTCAAAAAGCAGAGAGTAGATTTATTTCATTACCCTGCTAACAAGGCCAGGCGCCAGACATGCAGGGACACAGGCTCCATCAGGCTCAGCTCATCCTAGTGGACAGTGGGAGTGCCCTGCTGCTTTCCCCCATATAACAAAAGGCTTTGCACATGTCCGAGTGTCTTATCTCTCCATGTGATTTCTGCTTCTCCAAGGATGAGCAACACTAGGTATAGGGAATGGGAGTTTTCCCACACTGGCAGTTTCAGCATTCCCAGCTGCAAGGTCACTTTGAGCAAAACTATTCCTTCTTCCTCACCAAGTCTTCTGGTTTTAACCCTTTTAACCCATACACTGAGTGTATGTAGAAGCTCTTACTGGGCTTTTTTCCGTCTATGTATGTATAGACACTACCTAGAAGACAATGCAAAAGCGCAGCCTGCTTTTGGAGAAGTAGATAAAAGCATTTTTGTCAGATCAGTTACCTTGAGAAAATGAGCTGTGGGATCAGTTTGTTACATCAGGCTAGACAGAAGGATCTGCACGTCTGTATGCTCTGAGATGTCATCATGAGGAAATAAGATACAATACCTAAAAGCAGTTCAGGTGATTTTCACTTGTACCCCGCACCAGTTTTTGACAGTGCAGACATATGAATAATGAATATTCTGATATTGTTTCCTGTAACCCTTCAGAGTTCCCTGCCTTTGGAAGAGTTTTACATTGCTTCTGGCTTTCTGGCAAGTAAGAAAAATGTGCAACGAAGGGAAGAGAAGGCTTTGTCCTAATTCGCATTTTGGAAAGAATGACATCAGCTGCTTATTTCAGCTTGTAATGATAATGAAGCACATCAGATCTACGACCCAAAGGATGACATGCTCACTTGGTTCAACAGGAACATAGGTGTTGTTGAGTTACCTGTGGGCTACTTTGGGGCACTCTTAACCGTACTGCATGCAGAGGAAAAGGTCCTGGTAAATGGTGGAATAAGAGGAAGAATTGTGGCTTTACAGAGAAAGGGAGAATTTGCTCTCAAGTGCTGTGCACTAGTCACCCCTGTGCAAAATTTTAATGTAGAAGACATGACAGTTTACTACTGGATAAAACAGATACCAAATTTTAACAAGAGGACAAATTCTTTTTCTGCCATGTCTTACATATACAGTAACAATATACATTAGGTGACAGTTACAAGAATACACTAGGAAATGGTATCTTTAGACAACATAATGGCCTTTTCTGAGATCATGGTCATAATATGTACATTGAGTGACAGAAAACCAAACACAACAACTGTGTATTGTTCGACTTTTCCTTTGAATCTAGAGAGTTTTTATGTATGCTTTTGCAAGATCACACATACCCTTTACGAAAGCTGGATGATGTGCCTTTGATCTTGTCCTCCTAGTGACCTCTCCCAAAAAAAAGGTGTGTAAGTTAAAATACTCTGTGATGCTGATCCACCACAGCATGGACAAACCACACTAAAAATGAGCTGTGTGGCTGCCACTGTTTCAGCAGCCATGTAGGGCAAGCACGAGAGTATAACCTGCAGGAAAAGCGAGGAAAATTAATGTCACCCTTGGAACATCAGGAGTGAGCAGAGAGACAGAAGTTACAGGATTTCAAAAAGGAGAGCCAGTGAGAACAGGCATGGGCAAAGATGTATGCCAAAGAAATGGAAGGTGTTTGATAGATTTCAAGGGAGATGCATAGCAAAAGCTTACACTGGTGGTGAATTCAAGCACCCTTTAGAACAGCTCTTTTAGGAAAGTGTCTTCCTGTCGCCAAAGAAGCACAGAAATGCTAGAACAAATAAACCAGGTAAGACATCTGGAAAAACGTTTCCTTCAGATCAGAGCCTGCCCTCTTCATCATTAATTAAAGTTTGGAAAGTATCTGGAAAGAAATCTTTCAGGTGATAGACAGGTCTTCATGCTTAGATTTGTCCATACATCAGTAAAAAGTAAATTCAGCAGACATGAGTGTAGATGGTACACTGAAGGAGAGTCAGTATAGGAGTGGTGTCACCACACAAATGTATAGGAGTTACTTGAAGGAAGCCATAACATCATGGAAAGAGTGAAATGGTCTATTGGACTTCCAAAGACTTTTTTACTATGTCCCATACCAGCAGTGTCTGAAAAGAGTAGGCAAAAAAGCAATAGACCTATTGTAGAACAACAGTTGATTTAACAAGAAACAGAAAAATTTGAATAATGTGCAGGAATCAACACCAATATCTACAATGTTCAACACAGTAATAAAAGCAAGAAGGCTGCTCAGTGAGCTGGTAGACCACTGACAGTTAACTGTGAATCTGAAAATGAGTTCTTAGAGTTGTAGAAGAAAAACATTTTAAACAAGATAAGGTGGCAGATAACAGAAGCTGATAAAAGCAAAACAATAGCTAGTTTATGTACAGATTGTTAGGTTGTAGTTTTCCCACGAGACATCATTAAACTGGGAACTAACTGGTGCAGCATATTATGAATATCAAAGCTTAGACAAGCTTAAAAAGTAATTATGTAAATTCACAAATGAAAAATCTGCCAATATGAAGTACTGATTAGAGCCTTTGTCTCAAGGACAGTCCAATCCAAGGATGGGTCAAATCGTGGCAGATATCCCTGAAGCATATCACTGTGTGCCTGCCATACTCACATACCCTTCCTGGTGATATGCTAAGGGCAGCAGAAACATGCTGAATTTTTGGTTGTTCCCTTACTTCAGGGTTAATGCTGCAATAATTATAGAAAAACTGCATAATACAGATTACTTTTTTTCAAGATTGTGTTTGTTGCCACTTAGGACTAAAAGACTCTTTAGATCAAGAAAAGCTAAGGTACAGTTTGCTCATTTTTTAATTTTTACCAGTGAAAAATACCATCTAGAAATCATGTACCTTAATAAGGCACCAATGTTTTTACTAGTGTATGTATGATTCTTCACCCATATCACTTTGTACCTTGCGGTTTTTCATATGAGAAGTAATAAATATTTCAGAAGAGACAATTAAAAGGCCATTGATTCTCTTTTCCCAATTATATTTTTTATATTAGAAGAGCTGTATTAGGGGTACATGCCCCAAAAGTCTGCTTTTCCTGTTTTTGGGTAGCTGGCAGTGGGGGTGGTTTGACCCTGGCCAAGAGACAAAAATCCACATGGCTGCTCACTCCCTCTGCTTCCCTGTGAGACATGGAGGAAATGGAAGGTGGGCAAAACCACTCTGGCATCAAGACAGTGACACTTCATTAGGGGAAGCAAAGGCTGTGCATACAAGCAAACCAAAACCAGGAATTCATTCACTACCTGCCGTTGGTGGGCAGATGTCCAAATTCTTCCTGGGAACCAGGGCCTCAGCATGTGTAAGAACTGCTTGAGAAGGCAGATGTAATGTCCTCTGTCATATCTCATATCCTTTCTCTGAGCCCTTATTGGAGAGAAGGATGCTCTATGGGGTGGAGCGTTCCTTTGGTCAGTTAGAGAGTTGTCCTGACTAGGTGGCCTTCTAATGCCCTGCCCACCCTGGATTTAGTCTCTGGGGAGCCAGAGCACAAAAGAGAAACCCTTGACACTGTGCAAGTTTTGTTCAGCTGTGCCCAAAACACTGCTATGTTGTCAACACTGTTTTGCCACTCAGCCACAATTTTGAAGCAAGCACTGCATGGGCTGCAGTGAAGGACATTGACTCATCCCATCCAGACCCAGTACACCACCATTTTACAAGGTTGAATCTCATTTCCAACACTGGCCTGGAAACAAACCGCAAAATCTCTTTTTTCCTCTACAGCTGTCATAAACTTACCAAGCTTCTTGCCCACTGAGTTAATTGACAGTAAATTTCTAGTGGGAGTTAAAAAGCCAGAGGTCTAAGTAATGAGAACAATTATTTAAGCAATACAATTCCTCCTTCCACTGAAAACGCTGAATGTAAAATATATCATTCTTTAAAGCGTATATCATTTAATAGTTGGTAAGGCAAATAAACTTCTTTTGGGATTTTACAGTTTTTCAAATAATCCGTAT
This sequence comes from Melanocharis versteri, assembly GCA_013397845.1. NCBI lineage: Eukaryota > Metazoa > Chordata > Aves > Passeriformes > Melanocharitidae > Melanocharis > Melanocharis versteri. The sequence goes on from VZTG01001558.1 coordinate 782,594, forward strand.
TTGTCACTGGTAATTTTCAAGATATGGGGTGTTTCTGGAAGTAAAGACTTTTCATGCAAGATGAAGCAGCATTATAGTCAGATTTAAGGCCGTTATTTGCTTTTTCATCTCTCTTCCACAAATCTTTGCAGAAGATGAAATCTAATCTTCTACTTTAAGGCCCAGCTGGGAGATTGATCCTTGGTCCATCATAGTGTAAAATTTCATAATTACCTCTGTATTAATCAAAAAAGAGCTAAATCTGTGCAAAAAAAGAGCCAAATCATTATCTATATATGTGTGAGGAAATCAAGCAAAATAAACCTCTCATAATTTTGTACTTCACAAATGGGAATTCAGGATTATAATCACCTTTAATAAAATTATTCATAAAAGCAAATTACCTCACGTTGCACAGTGCTTTGAAGGCGTACATTGTAAGTAGGTATATATTTATACCTTATCTGATTAGAGTTAGATGAGAGCAAAGGCACCTAAAGGCACTGGTGCAAAGTGTTTGGTCATTGATGACTAAAACTCGGACATCTAAAAACAGATTTAGACTTGGATCTGGTGGTGTAACTCTCATTTGACTCATTTGTCAATCCAATGATTTCACTGATGAATGTAGCCTATATTTAAATTAATTTATCCAGAAAAAATATCTTGGTGTTGTTATGGAGAAATGGAAGAACTATTTCTGCAATAGTAAAAAGGTCACAAAAATTCTTTCACCTGCTCACCAGGAGCCTGAATAACAGGTGACTCCCAACCTCTGAAAAGGAAATTCCTGTAGCAAAATACTGAAAGCTACAGAAGGATACGTGGTAAACTCTGTGCCCCGAAATGCGGGGACCAAGCGAGGCAGCTGGGAAGTTATTTTAACAGGGGGAAGCCAGTCAGGAAACATGCTATGACACTTGATGTGAATTTGTCAGGAAATTATTTATTTAAACTACTGGGCAACTAAACAAAAAGTACCACTGAAAGAAATCCTACATCCTGTTTATCAAAACTTGATAACTGAAGTAAAAATACTTCTTCCTTGTCAGTGCTGTAGCACTAATGATAATGAAGAAATAGCTGATAGCACATGTTGTCATTCAATTTCTTACTGAAACCATCCAGTATCACTTAGTTATAAAGGGTTACTCATTATCATCACTGAATGGAAGACATCACAGAAACATGAATTAAAGGCAAAAATGCAACCTAGGATGAGACATGGTGCAGTGGTTTCACAGAACGACCACAGACAACGACCAAAACTCTTGTTGAAAAGAGTATAGCAGAAGAGATTTCTGGAAGCAGACAATATTAATATAGTATTTGAAAAAAATCCTGTAAGTGGAAGTGAGATTTCCATACAGTGGTGTGGTGAATAATTGGAGGTCTCTAAGGGGAAAGATCTATAAGGTACACTGGCTGAAATTAAGGGCAAAGGCAAAGCACCAACATATTGAATCAGAACATGATCATGGTCTCTTACTTGGTTATCAATATACTACTAACATTGATTGATTGCTGCTTTTGGGGAATATTTTTAACCACTGGCCTTCCCAACCACACAACTTAGGAGAAAATGAGGTTCTAGTCTATTTCATTATCCCCCTTTCTGTTATTACATCAAGTCAAGTTAAAGCCATTTGGCTGAGTTATTAAGTTCCAGGTCATGTTCAAAAGAATAGAATTTTTCCATTACAGCAGTTCATAAGCTCTCAGTTGGTGTGAAGGTACAGAACTGACACAGCTGAGTCAACCAACCAAAACCCCGTCTTGCTCTATTACCCCTGCTGTCACCAACAATTTGATTCATCAATGGCCGTGATGATAGGCAACATTTCAATCAAGGATATACTTTCTGAAGACTTCTAGAAAATTCAGTACATAGAAAAAAAAATATAAAGTTTTTATTAACTAGATAATCCTGGAATGCTTCAAACACTCAGCAGCCTTACCTGTCCATCGATTTTCAGACTGTCAAAGAAATTGGGTGCTAGTGTTCAGCACCTGTGTCTCAATCTGTGGAACCCCACGTTGCTTTAGAAGTTCAGTGTGTGTCACATGGAGCACTTCTGTGCCTGACACATAACATTAGGACAAGGTAGTGATGATACCATTACCACACATCTCTAGAGATCTTCACATTCTCCGTTTCTTTAGGTAATGAATATTCATTAGGTTTTAAATGAATATTCATAAGGGATTAAAAAAATGGTTGGCGTTGATTTATTTAGTTCAGCCCAATTCGAAAACATGACTGGCCAAACACCAGCAGTATGATTACCAGTATTAGGCGGTTCAATGGTATTGGTAGAAAGCAATTAGTTATCAATATTTTAAAAGCAAACAGAGACTGCATGAGAGACAATGATTGCTCTCTCGCCACGCCTGCACCATCCGCGCTACAGGAGTGTTTGGGCGTTGTGCAAATCTTCCCTTCGGCCGGAAGGTGTCACTTTGTCACCGTTGTTTGCAGGTTCGGGACGCGCTGCTGTCGCTCGGCAGAGCCCCGCAGTGCCCAGAGCCCCGCAACTCGAGAGCGGCGGCCGCACAGGGATGCCCTGAAAAACGGGATGTCCTGAGCGCAGGGATGCTTTGAGCACAGAGATGCCCTGAGCACCGGGATGTCCTGAGCGCAGGGGTGCCCTGATGATGCTAAGATGATTTTTGCTTTTTCCTCTGTATACCTTTTACACAGTTCTATGTATCCACAAGTATTAGCATGCATACTTGTAATTCTTTAAGCCTGATAACTTAGCATAGTTCTAGTGTTCTGTAGAGCCTGGAGACCAAACACCCTAGAAGCTGTGGGGCCAGGAAACCAAACATTCTACTATCTTGGGGGCCAAGGTTCCCTTCTAGAACACATTCTGTAAACTAGAGATTAGCCTACCCGTGGCGGGGGAGGATTCCACAGATGGGGAGAATATCACACCATCCACCCAAGCCCCCTTATTGGGTACCCTTGTTAGATATGTTAATGTGTAGGGTCTGTAACTTGTATACGTGATTTACTGTGGAGGTGCATTGTGACGTGTTCCACCTTGGCGAAGTGATGCATCAATAGGATCTTATTAAAAATACCGAGGTAAACAGCCCCCTACCCTTTAACTGTGTCTGGCTTTCATTTTCTACAACCAGGAAAAGGCATCACTGAGCACTGGGATGTCCTGAGCACAGGGATATCCTGAGCATAGGGATGCTCTGAGCACAGGGATGTCCTAAGCACAGGGATACCCTGAGCACCATGGCTGCAGCCACCAACCTGAGGCACCCAGCTGAGCCTCCTGACAGCAAAGACAAAATGGCACTCACACTGTATGTGTGCCCATCATTCTAATTTCTGGTGCTTTTAAGGGATGTTACTGTTTTCTATCTGAGAATTAGGTAATATTCCGAAATTTCTGCACCCATTTTATTTGCCAGTTTTCTTTCTGCTAGTACTTGGCAACAGGCACATCACAGGAGACAGGACTGCTTTCTTAAGTTACTGCTTTCTTAAGTTACTGCTTTCTTAAGTTACTGCTTTTTTAAGTTACTTAAATTTCTGAACTATTTTGTTTTGTTTTAAACTACAAGAGACAATGCTGCTTCTGACAACTAACAGATGATAGGGAAGTGTGAGACCAAAGGCAACTATGTTACTGAGAAGCAAGTGGGAGAGTGGGGCAGAACAACAGCAACAGTAGATTCTTGTACCTGATGTTTTCTTTCCTAACTTCAGTCAGCCTCCCAGCTTGCACATCTATCTATCCTACTACATCTGGATTTCATGAAGAGACAGAGAGAGATGCATCCAGTAGCAACTCAGAGTTACCCATAAAGCTTAGCCATAAAGCTGCCCTCTGTCTGTGAAGCAGCCTGAGCTAAAGGACTCCCCTTCGATCGTCATCACAGTAAAATGCTGGAAGATGGCACCAGCATGAATCTGGACCACCTCTTTCTCACTGGCTTTCTTCAACAAGGAAGGACAAGGATGCAACTCTTGAAACATTGATTTATATCAGTTGTAAAAGGTATAGATCTCTTTTTCCCTGGCAAGACTCTACTTGTTTCCGCAGCTGTTTTCCAGCATCACAGATTTTATTCTAAAGAAACACTCTGTGAGTAGCAGATCTGTGCAAACATCCGTGCAAATGTTCTGTGGAGTAGTAGTTCTTAGATAATCACCTTCTGCACAGCCTTCACACACTCTCCCTGTCAGATTCTATTAGAATCACTGTGAATAACGCTACGGTGTTATTCCAACATTATAACTCACTGCTGTCAACCATGTTAGTTCATAACGTGCTGTGCCTGTACAAAAGACATGACCTTCCAGAATGGAGTTAATGAAGCATTAGGCAAGCACAATAATTCTATAAAAGCAGAAATATGTAACATATATACTACCTGCAGAAAACCACTACTTGGTATGTTTTCACTTATTATGATACATGGCAACAAAATGGCTCCCTATATTTCAATTTAGGAACAACAATAAAGTTCATTGAGTATGTTTGATCCTTTCCAATGTGATAGAAAGAGTCTCAAATTCTTTCTCTAACTCATCCATATATTAAAAAGATATCAGGGAGTTCTTGTACTTCACCATTTATCTTAAATAATGCTTTATGGAAATCATGAAAAGCATGCAGAAAATAAAAGGAACGCATTGCTCTTATGCAGACTATTAAATACCAGATTCTCATTTTTTTCCTGGAGAGAATGAGGATATCTATTTTATAAGGTACAACAGGTCGAATAAAAAAATCCCATCAGTGTACTCAAAATGTATTTAGAGCCCAGAGCATTCCACTAGGGAGGCTGCAAACTGAGAAAGCCAGAAGTTCCTGAAGAGCTCTCAGGAGCTTCTTCTTTTCTGAGGAAGGTAGCAGCTCCAAGGGGCTGCCAAAATGTGGCCGCCTTGCAGCTGTCTGAGTTCACTGGAAAATGGGCTGTTACTCTGTGTACAGTGCCTGGCTTAATTTGCTGACAACTGGGCAACATCGTTATACCAATGTATATCATGTGAACTATATACATTTTCTAGTTCGTTGGCTAAGAATGTGGTATTTGAAATATCATTATGTCAATCTATACCATGTGAACAAGATGTATTTTCTGCTGCATTGACTAAGCATGTGATATTATTTGAAATAAATCTTGATAATTTTAGCTTTATTTGAGCTTTTTTTTTTTTTTGTCTGTAACATCTCTAGCTCTAAAATATCTATGGATTTTTTTCTAAAGTTTGCTTTATGTGCTTTCTTCCCAGTCCCTTGAGGGACACACAATTCCTTTCCTATCTGAAGATCTTTAACACCATGTCTAAATTTCTGGAAGAAATGAAGACATAGCATGGTGCTTTTTTTTGAATATAGCTTTTGATTTGGTATGGGACGAGTATCGTGGATAAAGGTAAAAATATACTTTCTTCTGGCAAAGAATTTAAAGTCTCTGCCAGAGTCTTTTCCTCTCCTCCCTCCTATTACAAACTCTCTTGTAGCAATCTCAATAGAACAAAAAAAAAGTGGTAGTTTTAATGATTTAGATAATTTAGATGTCTATCACTTTAGATACAGAAAATATTTCGTTGTAGCCAATATTGCTGAACAGTGGGAAATTAAGAAAGCAAGTTGAAATGCATATGAAATATGTATTTTTCAAAAAAGAAATGCATATTATAAAGTGAATATTGTAGGACCATACTCTATTCTTAGATATGAAATATACTCATATTTTGTTTCCATTAATTCCACTAAAACCCACGTTTGCTCTGCCAGGTCTTATCTAGATAAATACGTTGTTCATTGAATAAGGTCTCCTACCTCCTGTTGGTCTCCCACCTCCTGTTGGTCTCCCAAATATAATCAGATATTACTGCCTTCTATCATATCTCTACGCGGGGATTTTGTTTTTCACTGGTGATTAGGCCAGGCGGAGGTTAATGAGGAACAATGTGCACAGAATGTGACCTTGCAAAGCTGTTTTATCCCCCAGCAGCTCACAGAAAACAGTCCTTTCTAGTTTGCAGTGAGTCATTAATTTTAGCTGACAGACCTGAAGGCAGCACAGACATTAGTGTGCAGCCTGCAAGCCACCTCTCTCTGCTGACCTAACCAATGAAATCATTCTAATTTCTACTGTCTTCTCCAATTTACCAGCGGTTCAGAAAAACTCCTCCTCGTCCCCAGAGACCTCTTTTCAAAATGACCCAAATCTCACAGCAGTATCAAATATTGCAGCAACGTGTTTGTAACAGACTCCCAGCTGTCCAGCCTCATACACAAGAGTAGTAATTAATATTTTATATGATTCATCATGACTTAAAGAGGGAAATATCAAATTGGTAATAATTTATTGAAGAGAAGCTGAAATTTTTCACAGGCTGGAGTTTTTGGGGGTTTTAGGGTTATTTGGGGGGGTTCTTTTGTATTTTTTTTTTTGTTGGTACTGTTGTTTGTCCATCAAGAAACAGATATTGAACAATGAATAAAGGACTTTCATCATCATTCTGTCATTTGCACCACTCTCACTTGTAAGTCCTGATGTCTCGTATTCTCTTCCTTAGTGTCCCACCAGGTATCATATTATCTGTACAAAAGCTTTAATAATATTTCAGCATTAATATGCATGAGACTCACTTCGGGTAGCACTGACAGCTGCAAATAGTGTACATTGATTACACCACAAGATTGATAACTTTCTCAATCCAAATGAATCTGAAAAGGATGAGCTGTGACAGGAAGTTGAAATATCAGAACAAGGACATTCTTTTCTGACTTCAGAATCAAAGAAGCAAGACCAGCTGTCAGAGATCAATTTCATCAAAAAGGGTTCAGATAGAATATTTCTAAGTGTTTGGATCAAGTTGTCTGTCAGTGTTTTCACTGCTTTTACTTCCATTTCACCATTATCTTTTCTAGTCTGTGAAAAACGGAGTTCTGTCTCCATGGGAAACATTGTATTATTTCAGTGTGGGCAGGGCAGAAGGAACAGATATGTCTTATTGCAGGTCAGGAAGAAGAATTAGACTGTGGATACTGCCAGTTCCCAAAGGCAGAGGTTCCTTTTTCCTTATTTTCTTCTTCCCAAATTAAACAGATTAACTTAGTTTAAATGGGTGTCTGAGTTAATCTCATTGACAGCTCTTGCAGTTATGTATTTTGAATATGGTAGCAGCGTTTCCAGGTATCACTGTCTTCAGTATTTCCTAGTAGAAATCCTAATTTGCCCTGTGGAGGTATAGGTGGTTCCTAACTCGCCATGATGAATTTTTCGGTAAATTTCTTTGAGGCATGCAACAAAAAAGGAGATGTTGCAACATCTAGTGCAGTGAGTGGTAAAGCATCCTGTAGGTCCAAGCTGATTGCACTTCTTGTGAAGGCAGCAGAAGCTGTGAGACCTGGAAGTGCTGTTGTGGAGGTATGCTGAGACGTGATGTGCTACTGTGAGGAGATGCCATATCCTGGTCGTTTGTTTATGATGTCTCTGTCTCTGGCTGCTGGGGCTGGGGCTGGGTAGAAGGCTCATACAAGCACAGGGAGAAGGAAAAGAGGAGCTCTGGCTTGGATGATGATGTATAGAGCTGTCTGCTTCTCTGTGCAGGAAGATGAAAATAAAGATGATAGAAACAAGTCGAATGAGTCTGCATATACTCTGGCTCTACAGTGAGTAATGATGTTCTTAACCTTTACCTTGATAGAAAATGGGGTTTTTATGCTTTTAAAGCTTGTCTGTAACGCACATCTTTTTTTCTTAGGGAGCTCAGTACATAAAGGTATCTTTTATTATTCTCAGGGTAAATTCCAGTTTTTGAAGTGCCTGAAAATCTGCAGTTCAGGTTTCCTTCAGGGTTCAAGGACTAAGGCTGTAATAATCATAACATAGGGTGCCATGCACATAATTTTGTCCTGAGAAGGGTTAACTCAGCCAGTTTACAAATGAGGAAAACATGGAAGAGAGCCTGAGACTCTGGCTTCTTGCAGCTAGGCAGGAGCTGATGCTCTGGCTCTGACGACCTAGCTGCTGCAAATGGGATGGTCACACCTCCCTGTTTCTAATGTGACACTTCCTGATCCCCCAGGTTTTCTGTGAGCTGTCAGAAAGATTGTTCAGAGAGTTCATGCAGCAATGATCAATCAATGTGTTTTGCACGGTTAGTTTTCTGAAGTGTCTGAACTGATTCACAAGGGCACTGGTCTCCAAAATGCAGTGCATGCACAGGAATGTCCTGGTTTTCAGATTTGGGGGGAAAATATTTTTTGTATTGTCAATAGAAGAGATTTTAAAAAATCACCTAAAAATTTATCTTATTCTCATCCTTTTTTATCTCTTTTTTTTGTGCATGCCTTATAGTGTGCATAATACTACAATAGTAAATACATATAACTTATTATAAAATAAAAATATATAGAGGGGTGTGCTGAAAATCTTTTTAATGATGGGTTGTGTGATCAAAAATTTTTAAGACTGCTGCATTAGAGAATCAGCTGATGAAAACCAGGGTAATAAGGGTGCAACCCATGTAGAAGGGTTGGCACACCTCTTAACAGTAGCTGCTAAATCAGACCTCAATTGTGATAGTCACCCATCACTTCCTCTTCTCATCAGTGAGGTTAGCAGAATAAAAAAAAAAAAAAGGGAACTCATATCTGTGGCCTTGACTATTGAAATTACAGACTTCTCAGTGGCAATAACCTCTAAAAGAATAGCTTGGCAGACATGTGGGAAAAACAGTCTCTTAAATTGTTCTAGCATAAATGCCTAGAGCAGGCGAGTCAAAGATTTTAATAGTATTTATGCAAATAGGCTTTCAAATGCATCTTTATTTCTAAAATAATGATGTTTGTTTCATTTCAAGCTTTCAGGCATCAGATCACATGTACCTATGTGGCCATTATCATTCTGTCCTCTCTGGCCTGGATCTAATACACTTAGAGTGCTTATAGTTACAGGATGAGATATCTAATTTTAAGTGGACAATGAAACAATGCTTAACAATGCTATCCTCCTGAGTTACATGTATTACTTGGACTGAAGAAATCTCCATACAAACTGAAGTTTTGAGAAGACATAATAACGTAAAAATTTACTTGATGGCTTCACAGCATTTTTTGAATGTAATTTTCTACCTGAAAAATACAGCTGGAATTGAAAGTATTAGGCAAATGATTCCATAGAAAGCTAAAGCTTAAAAAGGACTCATACCTACATAAATATCTAGCAAAACCTAAGAAATAATACAATTAGGTGTGTAGAAAGAAAAGGGATTTTTCTGTATATTGAGAAAACAGCATCTATATTTGTATTTTTACATATTCTAGTTCTTGCTAGACTTACAGATAGGTTAAAATGTTACCATTAACTTCAAAATCTTGGAAGAAATAATACTAATGGCAAGGTATTTGCCAGATGAGACATTGTACTGTGGAAAATTCTCATTACAAGAAAAAGCAATGTTTGCTGCAGTAATTCCAAAGGGCAGTTTTGCTTCAAAGACATTACTGTCAGCATCTACGCTTCACAGGCAAGTGACCTGGCAGAGAGTGGAGCACATGTTGCTAAAGGGATTTTTCAGTTAAGAGACCTCAAATTAACTATGCTGGCAGCTCCTGCATCAACTAGAGGAATATGCCCACTTTAGGGGTCAACAGTCCAAAAAATTCTGCAACCTTTAGAAGGCAATCATCATCCAAGATGTCTCTGATAAAAGACTATGATGCTAATCTCAGTTTTTATGTTTTCTTCATTTTTGCAATAGCTTACAGAAAGTAGAGACAGAGAAACTGAAATGACAAACCAAAACCAAGAGAGTGCAGATCCCACGGGCTGCATAGATCGGGGTCCATCTAACACATTATACACGCTCTAATACCTGGCTGCAGTGGATGCCTAAGTAGGAAAATTAGAACAGAATGAGCATACTGTAGTTTTTTCAAATGCCCTTGTAACCTTCGAAAACATGCAGGTCTAGGGCTTACTGACTGAATGCAATGTCTCTGTGCTAATAACTTGCAGAGGATTTTCTTCCCATTGCTTTGATCATAAACTTCTTGAATCCACGCAAATTTTCTCTCTCCATAGCAGCTCATGGCAGTGAAGTCCCATACTTCAACTGAACATCATGCAAAAGACCTCCGCCTTTGGTTTGTTCTCAGCCTTTCCACAATAGCTTCATTCAATGCTTTCTAGCATGTCATCGGAAAATATGTACTCATTCTCACACAATTCACACTCTTTCATGATTTCACAAACCCACCATATGCTCTCCATAGGCTGGAGAATTTTAGGCTGCTTAGCTGCTCCTGGTATACCCATTCTGGATTTCTACAAGTAAGAAAGTATTTTGAGTAGAAGTATTTACACTTCAATCCACAAGTGGCTGATAGTAGGATTTGCTGGAGACCCATATGTGAAAGTTGAATTACGAGTGGCACAAAGATGGCAAACACAGAACAACTATTTGTAGTCTCTTCCAGGGTCACTTTAGGCAATTGCAGTTGAGCTTTCAAACTTCTTGATTCAGGATACTGCAGATGTTAAAAGCTTATGCGGGTTCTGTAAGAGCTGAACAAATATTTGTCCGAGAAAAATACATCAAGATGTTACATCTGAAACAGACGGACCTTTAGTTATGAACATTGGGAACACACCCTGGGGAATTGCTACACAGTCTTCATTCCCTTTCTCCTTTACTCTCCTCGGTATTTGCCAGGATTTATTGCTTTGTCAAAAGATGAAGAAGTTGCTAAGACAGAAAGATATGCTTGTATCTTTTGTGCTTATTTGTCTGTCTCATTCTCGCGAACAGTTATTTCTTTAGAGAAAGAAATACCTTTTGGTAACCTGTGTTTCAGGGTCATGGGCTCTTTGGGCCCTCAAATGATTTTGAGAAACTCATATGAGTTTAGTAAATAGTGATTAACTTTGAGTGATTTTCTCTTGTTTTCCATAACTAAAGTATGCTAAACCAAGACAGGCATGGAGCAAAAGTACTGATGAACTTATCAAGAGCAATAAAGGTCAGGGCCAAATGCATCATAATTTTCTTGCTCATTTTTGAGAATGGTAGGCAAAAAAGTCAATAGAGTTGAAATAATTATAAAGCAAATACGTTGAAAAATATGTTCTACTGATGCCTTTTCCTGGTCTCAGTAAATGGAAGCCAGACACAGTTAAAGGGTAGGGGGTTGTTTACCTCGGTATCTTTAATAGGATCCTGTCGATGCATCACTTCACCAAGGTGGAACGTGTCGCAATGGCCCCCCCATGGTAAATCACGTATACAATTTATGGACCTTACACAACAGCATATCTAACAAGGGGGCCAATAATGGGGTTTGGGTGGGCTAATCTCTGGTTTACAGAATATGTTCTACTAGGGGACCTTGGCCCCTAAGATAGTAGAATGTTTGGTCTCCTGGCCCTACAGAACACTAGAACTATGCTGAGTTATCAGGCTTAAAGAATTACAAGTATGTATGCTAGTACTTGTGGATACATAGAACTGTGTAAAAGGTATATAAAAGAAAAAGCAAAAATCATCTTGGCATCACTACCTACAGTGTACATTGTGTCTTATCAAGTTTATCTCAGTAGGAAGGACATCTTTCCTCCCTAGAAAGGTTTATGTCAGAACTTTCTTTTTATATATCCCTACTGAGTCTTTGGGTGACCAGATAGTTCATACAGATTAAAAGGTAGTGGAGAAGGTATATAATAAGGATTGAAAACATAACACTTTAGTCTTATTTTCATTTTTTTTTAATTTTAATTTGTTTCAGCATGAAGGTTAGACTTATACACTTTGAGGGGCAGACAATATTTTGATGCTCTTTGCAAAAACAACAAAAAGAGGGTAAACCTTCAATTTATCTCTCCTTACAGGTTCTGCAACTAGGACAGTAAATTGTCTAGACATTTATATTTTTTCTGCCTTGCTTTTAAAATTACTGAGAGACTCAAGCTCAAAAGCAGAAGCAAACCACTTCAAATCAAAGACCTGTTTAAAAGATGATGATTTATAGAAACTGAGTCATATTTTTTGTCTTGTTTCTGAGGAACAGATAGAGTGTACTACAAACATGTCTGGCAGTTCTGCAGAACTAAGCATTTTAATAAGATTTTCCTATTATGTTCTCTTTTTTTGGGAAGTATAAGATGATGAGGTAAGAAATCTGAGAGGAAGATTACTGATGATTAAATGTCCTTTCAAAGACACTTACAATCTTAGCATAAAAAAAAATGCAAAGAGAAGGCCACTTCAGAAAGAAGTTTGGCTAAATGACAAATAAATTATTTCATAACAGGAAGAATTCTCCACCCATAGTTTCTCAGTGGTAAGCAATAGGTAAATAATCTAAGAGTGAGCAGTGCCTTTATTTATTCAGGGAAAAAAAAATTAACATACAATGCAATTTATATTGAAAGGGTCTGTCTGATAGGAAACAATATAATAACAATATAATCACTTTTTAATTAATCCCATTAATAGACTGGAATAAAATGACCATGATTTACACTGAACAGATTGATGGTCAAATGTAAACAGGATGAAGCTTCTACTAAAAGCAGCCATACTGAAACAATCCCAGTTAGATCCATTAAGGAGAAATCAGGAAGTATGGCCTTTTCAAAAAAAAAGGCCTCACATATTCTCAAGAGTATTCTGAAATATTCACCTTAAATATTAACAGAGATTTGGTCATGAATTCACATAGTTTCTAGATTATACTCATCTTTATCTCACAATTATATTTTCTAAGGATACAGATGTTTTTAAATTCTTTTGAAGTAAAAGAAAAAATCCTCCATAACTATGCTAAAAATGTTACATCTTGCAACAGGCAATTGGTACTGGAGGCAAACTCAGTAAGAGAAGCATTTGTTGCAGACATAATTGTGTTAAACAATAAAATTATCAAGTTAAGATCATGTATTTCATAAGCATATGAATTGGTTTATAAGTACTTTCATCTGTTTCATCCCTAAGTCCCTTCTCATAGATGATTAAGCTATTTATTTGCAACAAAAGACAATATATATTTAATATATAAATATATAATTAGATATATGTATTTAAATCTTTAGATGTTGTTCTGTATCACAGGAATAAGATTTTAGCAATCTACTCCACAATCTTGCTGAGAACAAGATTGTCTTCTAAACCATGTAATGAAAATATCAATAGATTATGTAATTCTGACATCAAGATTCCTTCACATCTCAAAGCAATTGCCAAAGCACAGAGAATAATTTTTAACTTTTGCATGTACGAGTTATGGAAACTTCACATGTGAGTGCACACATACAAACACAGACACCTACAAATCACCAGCAGATCTCTAATTCAGTCAGCAAAACTATGTTGATTTACACATGAAAATGTAGAAGACACATGCCAAATATAAAAATTCATTGCCTCTGTACAGAGGGCAATAACCTCAAGCATGCACTGCGTACTGGGCATTTTCCAAGCTTCCTGATGGAAGGACACCAAGGATAAATGGCTCAATCTAATGTATTAAATGCTGTGATAATGTTTGTTCCCATTCCTTGCACACGAAGAGCAAGTAGATGATCAGGACTGCTGGTGTGGTTTCAAACCACCTGGAAATTAATCTCTAAGTTACCTCTTCCCTTCCCACCTTTCTCACCTGTCTGGTGAGAAAGGGACAAAAAGGCAGAGAGTACAGGCTGAGATAACAATTTACTAGAACAGCAATATGATGAGGAAAGTAAAGAGTAACACCAACAATACTAATAACAGCAGTATATAAAATAGGGTAATGCAAAAAATGGCTACAGAAGTCCAACTCATGCATTGTTACCATGGCCAGTGACATGTGGCTTCCCGAGCAAAGGGACAAAATGGCAGATGTTACCACAGCTGAAGTCTTTTTCCCCCAAACCCAAGGCAATGAAAAACAAGGATGGACAAACCTCCAAGCTGGATCACCCATGCCATGCCACTCCACCGCTATGCTCACTGCTTTGGTCCCCTCAAGAAAAGGAGAAAAATGTCATTGGTTCTGTGTCACATTCATTTTTTCTTCCATCTGAAGTCATGCCCTGTATTATGGTATTGAATAACAACCTAAACATGTCCATACTGCTACAGGCTTCACGCCCCTCACAGCAACTGCAAGGAAATTAACTCTGTCCTATCTGAAACTAGGACAATTCGTCAACATGGATTCACAAAGTAGTCCTGCTTGCTCAGCATGATAACCTGTGATTACAGTCAGACTTGGCAGAAATGAGGAGACCAGCAGATATTTCCCACTTGACCACCTAGACTTCATCAGTGTTTCTAACACTGTCTCCCATAAAATCCTCACAGAGAAACTGCTGAAGTACGGGCTAGGTGAGCAGACAGCAAAGGTGGGTTGAATGGAGAGGCCCAGAGGATTGTGATCAGTGGCATGAAGTTTAGCTGGAGGCCAGTAACTAGAAGTGTATCTCAGGAGTCCACACTGGGTCTGATGCCATTCCATATCTTCATCAATGACCCGGATGAAGGAGCAGAGGGCACCCTTAGCAAGGTTGCTGACGATATAAAACTGGGAGAAGTGGCTGATACTACGGAGGATTGCAGTGCCATCCAGAGGGACCTTGACAGGATGGAGAAATGGGCTGACAGAAATATCAATAAATACAACAAAATGCAGTGCAAAGTCATACAACCAAGGGAGAACAACTCCAGGCACTCTTATATGATAGGGGCCTAACAGCTGGAAAATTACTCTCAGGAAAGTAACTGGGAATCCTGGTGGGCACAAAGTTGAACAGAAGCCATAAATATTCAAGGAATGTTTGAAAGTTTGCATGAGAGCAGGCAAAGGCACTTTAGCTTACTGAGTTGTAAGAGAACACACAGAGGAAGATCAAAGGGAAAGAGTCTTGAGGTATTGAAGGGCAGCAACCACTAAAATCTAACTTCTACAAGCTTTCCAAAGAGCACAGAATCCCACCATGAGCCTTTCTGCTTCAGTCACATAGTAGTACTTCCTCACTCAGTGACCAATGTGTCTCATAGGAAATGTGTGAAGTTTCATGTTCAGAGAATTAAGTCAATGGCTATGCAGATTAAGGAACATTACCTTTCTAGCCTCTGGAGAATACCTTATTTTCTGTGTTTCTGTGGTGGCTTTTTGTTTGTTTGTTTTTTTGGTTTGTTTTTTGTCTTGTTTTGTTTTGGGGGGGTGGTTTTTGTTTTGTTGGGGTTTTTTTTGGTTTTGGTTGGTTGGTTGAATTTTTTTGTGTTACAGTTTAAGGGATGAAACCATGCTTCCTTCACTGATGCTTTTATGTTCCACCCAGTCTCTCCTCTTAGAATAACCCCCAATTTTGTTGTCTTAGTTACTGTAAGTAAGCTAGGTAAGATCTAATTTGATTTGTCCAGAACCATTAGCTGTATGCAAATTATTTATTAAAAGTTTGCCTATTCCCAATTAAAACAGGAAGTAAATGTTTCCTGAGAAAAATCAGCTTATGTATTTGGTCAGTGCCCAAAACCTGATCTTATTTATTTCTAGTCCTCGTGGTGATACCTTGCATTCTAAAATAAAGTGGAAGTCTTCGGACACCTATGATAAAAGCATAGAATCTGATTTCTTGGACAGAAAAAGAAAGGTATTTTGATAAGGGATATTGCTGCCTTGTAATCAAATTAATCCCCACATGGACACCTGGGGGCAGTAAGTCTTCACTAGCCATCTTTCTAACTTATGCTTCTTACTTTCTCGAAGCAAGACAAATGAAAAAATCTCATAAAAGAAACCAGTAAGTTTCCAAGAGTAATTTTACAAACAGGATACAGAGTTCACAGCAATCCCTGACAGAACTACAGGCTGGAAGGAGAGGTGGCTGAGAGCAGCCCTGCAGAGGAAGTTTTGGCAGTGGTGGTTGATGGAAAATTCAACATGAGCTGGCAATGTGCACTTGCAGTCCAGAAAGCCTGGGCTGCCCCAAAAGGAGCGTGGCTAGCAGGGGGGAGGAGGCGACCCTTTTAGTTTTAAACCATCACTCTTTGTCCTATTTAAACAGGCCCTGATAAAAAATGTGTTCTCATCTTTCTTATCAGCCCCTTTTAAGTACTGAAAGGCTGCAGCGAGGTCTCCTGAGAGCCTTCTCTTTTCCAGGCTGAAAACTCCAACTTTCTCAGCTTTTCTTCAGAGGCCAGGGGCTCCAGCCCTCTGGTGGTTTCTGTGGCCTCCTCTGGATCCAGTCTAAAGGTCTACAACCTTATTGTGTTAGAGGGCCAAGAGCTGGACACATTAATCCAGGCAGTGTCTCATGAGAGCAGAGGAGAGGGGCAGAATTACCTCCCTCAACCTTTTGGCCATGCTGCTTTTGATGCAACCCAGAACAGACAATGATAAATGAAACCTAGGAGAAAAAAAAAAAAAAGAAAAGAAAGACTAAAGACAATTCATCATTGGAGAGATAGCTGAAATACATCTGAACAAGGCCCTTAGTAAGATACGTAATAAGATGAGGAAGTACATCTTGCTGTAAGCAGGGGCTGGACTAGATGGCTGTGATGACCCCTCAGTTATCTGACCATTAAAATGTGAACATGCTATCATAGCACATATACACATAAAAAATTGTTAAGATCTGAAGGTTATTCTGGTCAAAGCTTTATTAAAAGACATTGTTGAGAAGATTGCCAGGTCTTGAAATAATTCCTCAAACACTTCAAGAACATAAACTTATTCTGTGTAAGACACTGACCACTGTCAGTCTGGATAACAGGTCTGCAAGTGTTGCCAGAACCCTGGAGACAGTGAGTGGCAGAGCTCCTGTGAAGCTGCCAGCAGAAAGGGCCAGCAGTATCCAACACTGTAGGATAAGGAGCACAGCCCCCAGGAGGGACATGATGATCCCCCTCAATTCCACACAACTTAAGGCACATGTTGATACTGTGTCCTCTGATCTGGGGTCTCCAGTTCAGGAAAGACAGTGCCAGGATTGAGGGAGCCCAGCAGAGGCCCACCAGGATGCTGAGGGAACTAGACCACCTGCTCTGCAAGGAGAGCCTAAGGATTGGAGCCAGTTCCGCCTGGAGATGAAAGGCTTTGGTGGAACTTCAGATTAGCCACCTCCTACCTATAACCTTGCATGCTGGAAAGGCAAGGCCAAGCTCTCGACATGAGAAACAGTGGGCAAATGGTGGAACAACACAGCTTCAGATCGGACGTGAAGGAAAACTATTTTTTCCCATGGGTGGGGACAGCCCAGAATGGCACAGGATGTGCAATCTGCCTCCTTGGAGATTTTCAACACCAGGCTTGAAGAATCCCTGAGCCACGGGTGTGGCCTCCTCAGTGGTGCTGCTTTGAGCAGAACTCTGCACTGGGGACCTCCTGGTGTCATTTCCAGTCTGAAATGTCCTACAAACCTCTCTTCTGACACTGCTTTCTCTCCTATCCAGACTGACCCATCCCATCCCTCTCACTTTCAGGCCTTCCCCAAGACACTTTTGTGCATGAGTGTCACTCATTTTCACAACAACATCCCTCCATAACATTTGTGCAACTCCAAATACTCTTGGCCCCACATCCTGCAAAGTCTCCCCCAGATCTGGAGGCAGTGGCCCCTGGTTGAGAAGGACAAAGAAGAATTTTGCTTGAACTTTTGTGCTAATCTTTAGTCCTTAGCTCAGTAAAATACATGCCTATAGGCTGTAGTGGCCTCTTACTCACTGTTGGTCTCTCACTGTTTGAGGTGTACAAAAGTGAGTAGCTGGCAGGCTGAGGGTATGCTGACCCTGTGGATTCCCTGCAGGTTGATAAGAGACTGGAACATTTCTCTTGTAAGGAAAGGCTGAGTTATTGGATCTGCTCAGCCTCCAGAAGAGACGGCTGAGAGAGTACCTCATCAATGCCTATATGTATCCGAAAAGATCGTGTCAAAAGGATGGACCAGGCTCTGCTCAGTGGTGCCAAGCATTGGGACAAGAAGCAGCAGGCACAAGCTGGAACGCAGGAAGTCCCACCTGAACATGACAAAGAACTTCTTTACTGTGTGGATGAGCACACACTGGAACAGGTTGCCCAGAGCAGTAATGGAGTCTCCCTCACTGGAGCTATTGAAAAGCTGCCTGGATCCAACCCTGAATTACATGCTCTAGGGGATCCTGCTGGAGCACGGAGGCTAGACTTAATGACTTCCAACCTTATCCATTCTATGCAGCAAAGCTCCAGAGCCGAGGAACTGGACTGTATGCTGGAATCAAGACTGCCACGGAAGCATAACAGCTTTGTGCTATGGGCTGGAGCTGCGAAGGAAATACAGGCACAGCACCTGTAAGCTTCTGTTCAAGGGGAAGCCTGAAAAATCAATTTTGAAGGTGTATTCAGTGGCAAATTCAGAGAAAGCAGCTGTGGTAGCCATGTCCTCACCAGAACTTGCATGCAGCTGCAGAGGTACTGAGTTGCCCTAAGCAGAAATACGCGCAGCAGTTTCAGAAAAATCAATCCACAAACTATCCAAACATGTCTTCCTTACAAACCATCATCATGAGATGTAAACTGACCAGCCTATTTGATCTCAAGCATTTTGTGATTCTGTGATTCCATATTTGAGGAAACACAGACCTCCCCTGACCTTATTCAGAGATGTTTCTCAGAGCCAGACATGCTCTCTCTCTCTTTGCCCACAGTTGCTCCATCTTTAATATTTTGCTTACAGCTTTAGTTAGTGCCTACTTGAAGTACTGTTAGACAGCAAAGATCAGTTCTTACCTGAGCCTATCACAGAGTCCCATTTGGGGGCTGGAGTAATGAAATTCTTACAAATAGTGAACAGTGTAATGACTGCTGAATGTGTCATCTGATTGATTCTCAGATTTCAGAGATGGTTTCAGACACTGAAAAATCAGGGCAATGAGGGACAGAGAACTGTTTCTGGCACTTGGTTTATAGAGGTGATAGCTGATGGATGACATTCATTAATGGTGTTCAGCATTATGATACTCCTACTTAACTTCCTTCTGACTTCCTTCCACATTCACCTGCAAGATAAATAGTAAGGAAGAGAGAAGTCTGTGGAGCTGTGCATCTAAAACCTTCATTATGGGGAATACTGGGATGTGGGAAGGTGAAGGTCACAGCCAGGGCAGAAATCAGGAGACAGAGATGAGTTGGAAGGGCAGCACAGAGCTGAAGGAGCTCCTGATGAGAGAAACGAATGCTGGCAACACAAGATTCTCAGGTTTGGGACCCTTAGCTGGTGTTTACGGACTGACTCAGAAGATGTGTTTGAAGTCTCCATCACAATACTTGGTTTTTCAATCATTAAAACAATATGGTATGGGAACTGCATCCAGATATTAAATGTGCATTTATAATCTATTTTTGTTTCATTTTACACATACCCCTTGGGAGATGAAGGAAGATATGCATGCTTGATACAATTGATTTGTATGGGTTTGAATGAAGAAGCCTCAATTTCTCTGGTGAATAATGTACATACACTACATTACATGTTTTTCACTACTAAAGAAACTAACAGTCATCTAGCAATAGGTTTTCATAGCAATTTATTCTGGTTTGTGGAAGTGAATCAGCAAAAGGTATTGTGGGTGCTTTAAAATCAGAGACTGCTTCTCCCACAAATTAATTATCATCGAGCAGATGGTTCCGAAGAGGCTGTGGCGACCTTTGGACTGGAAGCTCGGCATTTTTAATTCACTCTGCCGGCTGTGCACTCCTGTCCCTGCTCTCTCCTGCTGGCGGGAGCTGTGCCCGGACGCCCCTGCCCAAGCTGCCACCGCAGCGGCTCAAAGGGCTGCCGGACAAACCCCCGTGGGGCTGCTGAGGGAGCCCTGGGAATATTTTTCCTATATTTTAGCTAGATCCCTAGGGGAATAAGGGATGGTTCATGTGGTGGCTTGCTGAACATCTCTCTGGCTGTTAGCGATGGTTGCTGTCTCAATCAGGCCACATCACGTCCCCCTCTTCCACCGTGGAGTGTAATTTCTTCACATTTTGTAAGTCATTGGATGGATGTGCTAAGTTAGATACCCTCTCCTCCTCATCAAGGCAGAAATGAGCACTCTCCAACTGTTCCCTTAGTACTTTTTCCCTGTCCAAAGATTCCACCAAGGTGGCCTGCAGTCCCTAGATATCAGTTCAGCAGCAAGCCAATGGGAAAGACTGTGGGTCTCATTTCCTGGTAATTCCTGTAAAGCCTTAGCCATGTCTGGTGACGACTCAGTTGTTCCACTTTCTGCCTGTTCTGCCAGCTCACATGCTTGTTCTGCTGCATGGTGACTAAGGCAGTCCCTAACACCACAGAGACTGATGTTTTTCCTTTTCCCTATCTCAGCCTTCACTCAGTAGCTAAGATGATAATCCAGCCACTGCCTGTGAATCATGCTAGTTGCTATGGGCCAGAGTCATGACAAGGGGAGAAGGCCAGGCACTGTAATCCTCTAATTTCTCCAGGAGAGGGGTGGAAAGCCCATGAGTGTAGGGAACCTCCTGGGGAGGCACTAGCAAAACAGGCCCTAGTACCTACAAGTACTCTTGCTCCCTGGGATGGGTCTTCTCAGAGAAGGGGTTGTGCTAGGGACCCTGGTGACCTGGATTGTTTTTAGCACAAAAAATGGTATCCTGTCCCTGCTGCCAATCTAAAATGTTGGGTCTGGAGAGGGAAGTCCTGGGCTGCATTTTCTGACATAGCTGACCTTCAGGATACCTTTGGGTGAAACTATGGCAGAACCATGCCAAAGGATCACTTAGAAAGTTTTATTTATGGCAACAGTGATTTCAACTTTTAAACATTATGATAGGTTGAACAGCCTCTGGCAACAATGATTTACATTTTTGAACAGCCTGCAGCAGCAGAGGTTTAAACTTTTCTGAATAGCACATAGCAACAGTGATTTTGGAAGAGCCTGTGGCAGCAGCAATTCAAACTTTGAACTTCACATGAATTAGGCTGAACAGCCTATGGCAGCAGCGATTTAAACTCTAAGGAGAGGAAGAAGGAAGGATAGGAAAACAGCGATAAAGACCTGGGTCACCACCCAGGGTTTCAGCATCATCTCTGGTGTGGCTCCTCTGGATGATAGGTGCATGGATGGTGGGTGCACACACAGCCCCTCTCAGTTGTGCTATTTATAGAACGGTCCTTACACACACACACATTTTGTTATTCTGGAACATTTCAAAGAGGGGCTGGGGAGTCTCTTGGTTTCAATTCCCTTACCTCCATCAGATACACAAGTGCAATCCTGTTTCAAACTTGTTTTTTGAGATAGTTACCCATGATAAGGAATTTGGTTCCAGAAAAGTGCCATCCTGCCCCTGCAAGACCATCTTTTCTAAGTGCACTTTCCCTCACTGGCATAGTAACATTCCTGTTCTCCTCTGACAAGAGTCTGAGACTACAATAAGCCTTTCAGGTTTTAAGTCTCTCACACAAGGCAAGGTGATGAGGGCCATGTGACAATGGTGTAGGTCACGGGAAGTAGGGACTAATTCCCCTTGAGGCCATTGTGATCATCAAAGGGCAGCAGCTGAGAGGCAGCCCTGATGGGCTGTCACCCTTGAACCCCTGTGACTGCCCATGAACTCACAACCCTTTAGCAGTCCCCACCACTGTCCTGGACATTGTCCTCAGAGCTCCTTTGGGGACACCTGAGCCAGACCCTGGTCTTGGGCTTAAGTCTTGGTTTTAAGGAGATCAGCAGCTCTGGGTGCTGAGCTAAGGCCACCCCTTCCTGCTGTGGGTCCCACACAGCAGCTGTTCTAGGGCTACAGGCCCTATTGAAGGCAGACAGAAATTTCCTCTGTCTTCACAGAGTACTTCCTCTTTCATCAAGGGTCCTGCTAGCTAAAGTCGTGGTAGTTGTCTGGAAGCTGGGGAATGAGGCTGGGAGACTGGGATTGGTTTTCAGCATGCCTGGGGGAGCCAGAGGGGCAGATGAGAGGAGCAGCCCTTGGTGTTCCCTGCCCCACAGGACTGCTGCTGCTGTGGCAGCTTGTCAGACCTCAAGAAGAAAGGAGCATTTGGGAGGCCTGGAAGGCCTGGAACTCCCCTGTCCCACCTCTTGCTTCAGTTCTTCTGACTTTCCCCTTCAGGATCATGTAAGCTTAGTATGTGGCATATCTGTCATTGCAAGACTTGCTGTCACTTGCTGAGGAAGCTCTGGAGGAGTGTGCTCTGCCATGATGGCCAGCAGGAGCCAGCTGGAGCACGTGGGGCAGTCAGAGGCATCAGAAGATGACACATGCCCCATCTGCCTGGGAGAAATCACCAACACAGCCTGCTTGGTGTTGTGTTTCTATCACTTCTTCTTTGGCTGTGTCCAGTGATGGACCATGACAAGACCTGCGTGCCCACTCTGCAGGCTGTCTTTCAATCATATCCTGCAGGTGCTACCACCAGATGACAAAGAAGAACAGGACAGGCCTCTCTTTTCCGCCTTTCACCAGAGGAATGTGGCCAGGGAGAGGTCCCAGACCAGATCCCCTCAGCAGTGCTAGGTCCTGTCCAGGTAAGTCATGAGTAACAGCATCCCAGCTCGAGGCAGGAGGCCTGGGAGGAGCAACCAAGCATTGAGCGGTGTCGGAACTCCAGGCCCCTCAAGCACCACGGCCCAGCAGGCATCTGTGCCCAGGACTTCCTGGCACAAAACCCCCAGGCACAGGGGAACCTGGGGACAGCCCTAGGCACGGAGTACATGTCCACACTGGTATGTTGGCACTGCCCCCTCTGCACATCCAGGCCTCCTTCCAGAGAGCCCAGTGTATACACTGCAGCTCTTCACAGGGTGATTTTTCATGTTCCTCAAAGTAAGTGGTCAAGGAGAGCAGGGATTTCTTCTTTCATCCCCTCCTTTCCATGTGCCAGGGTGACATAATGCAAGCCCTTTGAACAGCAGCTGGGTTGAAGGCCCTGAAATCCTGCTTATCCAGAGGCCACAACACTGTCCAGCTGATAGCCCTCACCCTGCTGGGTCATCCTGCTGATTCCTTTGCACTCAAACCCTATCATGCTCCACGCACATCACTCTGAGCTTTTCTGCGACACTTCTCCACAAGAGCAGGCCCGATTCCTCAGACCCCTAGTCTCATCACTGGCTCCTAAATTCCGTTCCATGGGAATGAGTCCCTTTTGATTGAGCCCCTTACCTTGGTTTGATCCCTGTCAAAGAAAGCCAGCTTCAGACCACAATGGTCCTGGATGCCGTTCAAGCAGAGCACATTTTTTTTCCCAGGCCTAATGCATGGAGTAGTTAGATTTGATTAACGGCCTTCATGAGTCTGTGTTTTGCACCAGGAGGGACCAGTATGTTATGACCCCTGTAAGAAATTACTCTGAAAAGTGTTGTTCAAATGTCTGTCCAGTATGGCCACCACTATGAAGAGGAGAGTGGTAGCGGTGGTTTTCATACCCTAACACAGAGCTAATGTCGGCCATTCATCACAGAGTTGGCCAGTTTAGGAATCTCCTAAAGGATGGAGGGAAATGGGTCTTTTTCGGACAGTAATAAAACAGAAGAAGTAAACCAAGAACATTTGTAAAGTCCTGTGATCCTGCAGCTGCTGCAGAGCCTATGGCCTGTGGAGTAGAGTGCATATAGCCAGACCTCATGGGAGGAAGTTGTCCAGAACCAGGGAGAAAAGAGCAGAACTTGATAAAAAAGAAAGCCATTGAGTTGTTTAAAACCTTGACAGAAATCAAGTATTTGACCTGCAAGGACAGAATGAGCAGTGGGGAAGTTATTTATAACCTCTTTTGATTTCTCTTCTCATTTACTCCCCTTGAATTTTCTTTATGCCATCTTTATAACAAAAGCTAATGAATTTAATTTATGATCTAATAAAGACTGTCTGCTTTTCTATGCCTGTTCATTTTCTTTGGGGAGGTCATTAGAAGAACACAGAGGCAGATCTAGCTCATAGCTCTGTTGACTGCGGGAGATTGGACCCAATGTGCAAATATATTTAGGCCAGTTTTCTCAGATGTTGCTATCTCAGCTCAAGCACCTAGTAATTTGTAGATAAACTATGGATTTTTCTGGCATCTCCAAATCCAGTCACATTAGGATTTAAAGTTGCTTTTGTGAGAATTTTCTGAATATTTTTATGAAGTGCAAGCCTGTCCTTTTTTTTCATTTTCCACTAAAAAGAAAAGTGACTTTTCCATAACATTGAAAACTCCCTTGACTGCAGAATCTACAAGAATTTCTCAGATTTTCTGAGTTTCAAATTTCTCCTGGGAAAGGAAACGACAAAGGCACTGGACTGAGATTTAGCAGTTCAGAGAATTGCCTGCTGATTTCCAGAGATACGTTGTGACACAGTCATGGACAATTAGCTCACTTTAACCTTTGGTTTGGTTTGGAAATTAATGATATTTCCCAATTGTTTTGCCAGATTAGGAAGAAAAATCTATTAGTTTATTGTAAGGTAAACAGATAGTATTCAAAGAACACCTTAGAAAACGCTCAAAGAAAAGATGTTGCTTCTACAATTCAATTTGGAGGGTGCAAAGTTATTATGTCCTGACACTGCATGTCAGACAATGGTATAGACCAGCTGCCTCCTTCAGTGAGCAGGGCTGTTCTTTGTAGCACCATAACACAGTGTTGCTTCATGAATAAGAATGGCCAGAAATATAATATTTCACATAATATATACACACAGAGACCAAGGAGCTGATCTATTTCTTTTTAGATTGTTAAATTTTTAGGAGCTTATAACCCCAAGAGGTTTTTGATAGAGAAAACAACTTAAAATCTTCCAATTTGATATACAGCAACAGCATATAGATCTTCTTGTAGGTCCCTCATATTTCCAGGAAATTTGAATTCCTTCCTCGGTGCCCTCTGTCCTGGGTCATTCTCCTTTGCAACCCACCAAGGGCTTCAAACTGACATCAGCATCATGTTTTCATATAGAAGCCTTTTTTTTTTTTGCAGACCCAATCCTGGATGTCTTGGCATTATCCTCCTTTTGTCATCTAATAACGATGCAGTGTCTGAAGCTTTTATCTGATAGCTGATCTATACCTTTATGAGTTGAACATGAGTCTTCTGTTAGGACACAGTTTCCTTTTTGCTCTTTACTTGTACATGGGTGTTGCTATCGCTGTTCATGTCACCTTCAATTCAGTTATATTCATATAAAATCCTGTACTGTTTAATTATTGCATACTATTCAACAAGCCCTGTTTCAAATTTGGCAGCCTAGCAGTCTGGAAGCGGTCTCTTCTAAAGGATCACCTTCAAAGTAACTGCTTATTTTCACAAAACGGAATGTGAACCTCGGTGCATCATGTCTTCCTCTGCCAGCTATAAAGCAAGTTTCGAATGTATGCAAGTCATCACCACATACTAAAGATGGTACTTTTTTTTTTTTTTTTTCAGGGGGAAAGAGAACTTCATGGTCTCATCTGTTTTCTCTGCAGGTACTTTCATTTTTAGGAGGACTCCACCTCCTCCACTTTATTGTTGCTCTAACTGTA
This sequence comes from Melanocharis versteri, assembly GCA_013397845.1. Taxonomy (NCBI): domain Eukaryota; kingdom Metazoa; phylum Chordata; class Aves; order Passeriformes; family Melanocharitidae; genus Melanocharis; species Melanocharis versteri. The sequence continues at coordinate 808,046 of VZTG01001558.1, forward strand.
GGAGCAGAGATAATCAATTTTCTCAAACAAGGCAGCATATAGATCCAGATTCTCAGTGTCTGTACTGTTGTCCTGAAATCTTGGCAAGTTCAAAGGAAAAAAGACATTTAGTATAAGTGTAAGGCCACATCTCTGGTCAGAACCAGTTTATTATGAAACAGACAATAAGCTGTCTCAGGAAGTGGGATTTGAAAGTCTGAGGTGATTCTTGTACGATTTTTCATAGTGACAGAAAATGTACAGAGATACCAGGAAAGCAAGAACAGAATATTTTCTCCCTTGCTCTTGTCTAAGAGGGTCATTTATTGTTTTTCACTAAATTTCTTTGGTATGACAGCAGTGTCAGTAGTCCAGGCTAGAACTTAGAGAAAGATCTGCCTCCATCCTTTTTTGAAGCATCTTGAGAGTACTGAAGATGATTTAAACCTTAGGAAAAAAAGTTTTTACACTCAAACCCAGATTTTATGCAAGCAGATATTACAAATAGAATATTCCCAATGAAGTAAAAAAGAATTTTTCTCCCTTGAATTCACTGTAGATTTGTAGGATAGGTTGTTTCTTTTAGTCTTTTTCTCACCTAAATTATATTTTGGGGGGATAGAAGACACTCTGCACCAACTCTACATAGCACCGCTCTTTTGTTGGGATAGATTTGACCCTTTTTTTCCTTTTTTCTTTTCTTTTCTTTTGTGGTGGAGGGAGTGATTTTTTAAAATTTCATACTTTTTGAAGGCCATTTCGCAGAACTTTTTAAACAAAATCTTATCTCATTCTCTATGCACTGTAGTTGGTCTTCCTTTATTACTACACTGATATAGGATAATTTCATCTTCTAATTCCATCAATGTACAGAATCCCTCAGTTTTCAGATCTATGTTTTATTTAACAAGTTCACACATACACATTTAAAGACCAAGGCATTTTTTCACATAGTACTTTTAACAACCCAGGTCAGACATTTTCCTAAGTGCCTGAAAAACAGTCTTAGCAATCTATACATGTATTTTTACCAAGCTTCGAGACAAAGCTTCTCTGGCATCTCCTGGAACAATCTAGAACTATTTTCAGAGAGATAATATAAAGAAAATTGGTTAGCCTAGCCGATAGGCTAACCAAATGTTATTGTTCCAAAACAGAAAGAGTTACGAAATTTTGAACTAAGCATTAAAGAAATATCACAGATTTGTGCTGCACTCTCTTAGAAGGCATCAAGCATTGCAGTTTGCAGCATCTGCCCAGTCTAATGCGCCAGCTTCAGAATGTCAGTCTCCGTCAGACTGTTGGGAAACAGCACTTCCCTGCGAATAATAACTCATTACCTTGCAATGCAGAGCACAAAGAATGAGGCTATATCTGTTCACATCACCAGAAAGATAACATTGGAGTATATTAATGAGGTTCACTTTTGTCAGTATTAATTCACGACTGGGTAAATAGACATTGAAACCTTTGTTTTTGAAGTGACAGACAATTTAGCAAGATCCACGTTAAATCTGCTGATCACATACCAGATGAAATAATTTAAAACACTGTTGAAATTCTTAGTGTGGTTATTTGTATAATCTGCTCACTAAGTTTAGAAAAAAAAATCTTTTCATGTTTTCTGCATTAAAAAAATTGTCTGTGAAAGAATGCATGGTAGATAGCAGAAGTGATGTCACCAGAATATAAGCATTCCTAGGAGGAAAAACAGTTCTAGAGAAAGCTGACCATAAAAAAGGGGAACCTTTCATCCATAAATGTCAGGTCTAACATGGAAAGACTTAGGGGATGAGGAATAGATTATCTGCACATGAATAAATGTAAGTAAGTGCTATTATCGCTTTCCACAGTATCTTGTCAAGGCTTCTGTTCTACCCCAGATGGACAAGATAGGTGTTAATCTGAAAAGGAATAGATAAGTAGGGTGTCAGGATATAACAAATTAAAATCCAGAATTGAGTTTTCTTCCTATCTATGGCTTTCTGATACAGTTTCCACTCAGACACACATTAGAAATACGCTAGATACCAATGCAGTCTTCTAGTGAAGAAAATTAGATTCAAATGCAAACCTAAAGAAATTTTAAATTTTTTTTTTTCTAAAGAAATCTGTTGTTCTCCAGATTCAGAGTACTAGTTATGGACTTGAATGATCTTAAAGGTCTTTTACAACCTGAGTGATCCTATTATTTCACTTGGAAAAACATCACCTTTTTGCATATCCTTTGTGAGACTATTCCCACCACAGCATGATTATAGACCCAGAAATTAATCTCTTAGAGCTGCAGGATTTTTTTTTTAAACAAATAACCAACAAACAAACAAACAAACAAACAAAAAAGACAGAGTAAAAGATTGCATATGTGCATTTTTGTAAAATGCTCCATACTATTGCTTGAATATTTGAACCATAAGGCCATCAGAAAGACAAAGCTGCATACCACACAGGCAAGACTTCTGAGTAAATGCAAACCTTCTTGGAAGGACAGGTAATCTTTCCTCATGTCTACAGATTTTTTCTCATTTGCACATATATGCATACACAAAGCATGTATTATTTACTCTTTGTAGTCTGTGAAGACCAAAATACAGATTAATTAATTTACATTTCTTTGCTTCAAATAAGAGTAATTGCATAAAACTGAGAATTGAAAAATAAGTGTTTTACTCCTGTTTTTCGATACAATTAGCAGCAAAGCAAAATATAATGGAATATTATTTCAAAGCAGCACAGAGTTTTTTGCTAATTCATTTCATGTCACTGGGAAAAAAATAAAATCAGTTATCAGCCAGTGCTGCCGTGAAAAGTTATGTAAATCTCAAATCATAATTAAGAACAGGTAGAAGGGGAAATATAAACAAAAACTGCAGAAGGACTGGATTAAAGTTTTCAGGCTGAAATAGTTTGCAAACGCATTACTATCTCCTTCAAAGCTTAAAAATGGTAAAGTAAGTCAAGATTACTTCAATGAAGCTGAAATTTCTTGGTTTGATATGAAAATTCCTGTCTCCATTTGAATTTCAGGCGTCCTTCAAAAAAAGGGATTCTTCTATGTAATACCAAAAGTGATCATGTCGACAGATTACATTTAAATATCTCAGATGTTTGAATATTTTTTTTAAATTCAGTTGTATGAGAAACTTTAAGAAATAACAGATTTTCTGTAAAATTAGAACCCAGTATGATGTCTTATCAACAAAGTATCCAGTATCTGAGTATTCAGTACTTTCAGTTAGAGGTGACTTTTATTTCCTTGTCTTCTCAAAAAATGTTTGGTTTTCTCAGCCTTCAGTTTTCCAGTGGGCATGTTACCTCCTTGTAATGAATAAGTTATCTTATTTTGCAACTCCTGTTATTTCATTGCTTAAGAATCTCTAGAAAAATACCTTCTAACAGAATTAGGTCAAGCAACCTACAAGGGGGTTTATTTTCTGCCAAATTTCTCTACTCTTAAAGCAACAATTTCAAAAGTTTGATTTTTGTTTTTTACATAGAGTCAGAGTATCTGGCCTATCAGCATTCTCTGCAGCCAATTTCAGGACAATATCCTAAATAATTTTTTTTTTTTGAATAGTTCAGTAATTTCTCACATAGTTAGGATAAGCTCATCATGCATTCAGGAAAAATCACATGGTACTTTTAACAGGGTCATCAAGAGGACTTAGTAAAGCCTCAAGCACATCCTACTGTACTGTCACAATTATTTGCTGTCTCAATTTCTTTAAAATTGAAAGTTGATCTGCACAAACCCAGTTTCCAGAGCACTAATTTCTCTATAGAATTAATTCTGAATAATCCCTGAATATGAGAAACATATAGGCAAGTATTCAGGGAGAGAGAGAAAAAGAACCTGTTATAAAAAGGTTTCTGCAAAAGTAATGCAAGTGTTCAGATATGTGGTCTCCAAGAGCCTCCTCAATATTATTAATAATTTTTTTCTCTCTAACTTTTTGAAGACTGAGAATGGGGCAAAGAAGAGGCATTTCATCATTATTTTTAGGATTAATTTTATATTTACTCTTGGAGATTATAAAAATTTAAAGTATTATGATGAAATCAACAAAAATCATAAGGACACCACTTTTATTGAAGTGCCCTGCTAATTGTATTATGCCAACTTCAAATACATGCCCATTTTAGTTTAATGACAGCAGCAGTTTATAGTGGTCTGAAAATAAATTTTGGTTGAATTCCATTTATTTTGATGTATCCTTGTTAATCTATACTGTTTTGGGATTTTTTTTAATACATACAGCTTTCATACCTACAGAATTTAGTTATATATTTCAAGATACCAGGAAATCTGAATTAGATCAGCAACACAATGATTCTGGCAAGAAGATCAGGACCTGGCTTTGACATAGTGATTGAAGCAGCCTAAAGAAAACAAGATGACCAACTGAGGCCAAAATGCTCCAATAGACTGATTTCCCTCAATGACATTGTACCTCTACCAGCTTTTAAGGAAAGTGGCAGACATCAAAATTGACAGCAACAAGCAGGTAGGCTTCAGTCTTCCAAAGCTGTATTATCCACATATACTATTTTATGTTACAATTTAAGGAATAATAACTAAAATATTTTCATGGGCAGACTCTTCTAATACTAATTAAGGGCAGTTTGCATGCCTTTGCTCCACTGTCTTTCAGCAAAACAGTAAGTGGGTAGGAATAGCAGTAACCATCAAGCTACAGAGATGATCCATAGGTGTGTCAAACTGAGGCAGGAAGTCAGTTCCTAATTGGACATTGAGAGCTGTAGCAAGAAAAAAAGGCTGTTTTCTACCTGCCATCAGAGAGACTTGTGGCAAGTTATGTCCTTTGAGTCAGTTCTAGATTTGCCCCTCTGTAGCATGTGGTCCTTGTTGAAAGAGAACACTCAAAATTTAACTCTGCCAGAGTCAGGCAGGTGATGAAACAGGTCTTTTCTCTCATTCCACAGCCCTTGCAGGTTCAGAAACACCCACATTTCCTCAGGTACAATCCAAAGATATGATCTTGTAACGGCCTACTTCAACAAATACAGAGACCCTTTAAAAGGAATCAGGAGGAAGAAAAGAACCAAAATACCAGCAAGAAATAAAGTATTAAAGCATCATCTCCCTCACTGCTGGATTAGGTGCTAATGCTTGTATTGTGGAAAAGCTGTCCTACAGAGATATAGCCATGGTTTGTTAATGTGAACTCTTTCATCTCAGTGCGTACAGACACTCAGAATTCAGTCCCCTTTTACAGTTACTTCATGGCTGGCATAATTCCCAGAGCTTCAGTTTTCCTTTTGACAGCAACGACTTCCAAATCTACATCAACTTTTCTAAGCACTGTTTATGTTCATCCTTTGACATTACATTCTAGATGAGATATATATAATTAAAAACAAAATCTACAGTTACTTTATTCACCACTTTTAAGCTTAGATCCAGAGGACTCATTTTAACCTAACTTTAAAATTTTTTAAATATTAAACTTTTCTGTGGAAATTGTTACATTTAATAAATTTTGAGAGGGGAGAGGGTTGAATATGAAGAATTAAAAACATACTACCTATGTGATGGAAATTCTTGGTCAAAAATTGCATACTGTGAATACAGTATGGTTTATCCAATAGATTGTCTTTTAACAAAGTGTTTTAATTTTTTATAGATTGAGTCGTGGTCAATTGCAATCTGTTATAGCCAATAATATCAGCTCAGTCTAGCAATCCAAATAAGGATGTTTAATAACTGGTTTAAGTAAACTACTATCAGTACCAATGTAAATTCATCTGGAATAATTCTGGTGTGTAGATATATATTAAATTGTGTTTTCACTTGGATTTTGGGGGGCTTTTCTTTCAGTGGTTTCCATCACCCAGGAGCATCATAGTTAGTACAGTCGGCTCTTTACTCATTGAAGTTACTATTTTGTTTTCCTATGAAAATTAATTTTGTGGAAAATGTGTGTCCAAGATCCTGTGATAACCCTTGAACATGCTGGCCAAGTTCAGCCGCTGGTGATGGAAAAAGTATTGAACTCAAAAAAATTGTGTGAAAAACAGTCTTCCAGTACTCCCACAGAGGGAAAACTTTTCAAAAGGTTGTTCATCAAATACCAGATAAACTAACTGGAAGAGCCGAGGCCCCAGATAGAAGAAGAAGCTTTGTTCAGACTTCACGCCATAACCTGTTAGCCTTTAATCTCTAAGGAACAGGGCTTTCTCGAGACCAGTGTTCACCCTTTTATTGCTTTTCTATTCTGTGGAGATCAAAAGGATGTTTTATTTACTGATTTGGAAGACAGAATAAAAGAGCAATAGATTAGTGACATCTACTTGAAGCATAGTTGTGTACTTATGTAGATTTACCCAAAGTAAAGATTTACCCATCTTGCTGTATCTATGCCAAGGTGTTAGAGATTTCAATTTAAAGGCTCAATATTATCTCCAGTATTTTTTCATTCACAGCCTGGAACTTATTTTAAAGATTTCCCAAGACATTTTTCCCTGTGCCTTGATACCAGAGATTTTTCTCAAATATTAGGCATTTTTGTGTTGTTAAGTAAGGAACAGCCTCAGAAGTGTTGTACAAGACATCCATGCATGTGCAATGTTCAAGCGTAAAAAGATTTGCCACATCTACATCTTACAGCAATTTGCAGCTTTCCCCCCCCCCCCCCAGATTGCTTCATTTGTCTCGTAATGGTAAAAAAGTTGAAATATCAAATATCGGTACTTATACCTTATCCTCTCTGGCAAAACAGACTCACATTGTGAACAAGGTGAACAAGGTTTGTTCTTCAGTTAACAAACCATTAATATTTTACAATCTTCTCAGGAACTCTCTAATGTCGCGCTACTGATAACATTCAACAAGAAATCTAAAACTGCACTACTTAGAAACAGTTTCTATAATCTTTGCTCTCCAGTGTGGGGATTATCCCATTTTATCTGAGAGGATAGTTTTTCCTACACACCAGTACCCGGTAGGCTTTAAAAACCTAAAAATTCAAAACTAGATTGGTCCTACCTGACATATCCTCTGTGCAGGGCAAGTTCCTAAATTTATGGAACATTTTGGGTTGGAAGAGACCTTAGAGACAATCTAGGTCAATGCTGTGAGCCACTTCGTGCCCCTTAATTCTCAACACTTTTTTCCATTTCTTTTCTTGTTTTTCCATGATTTTATAGAAGAGTATTATATCAATATAAACTCTCAAGCTTCTTTTAAATAAAGTTCTGCAAACTCGCTTACAGTGATGCTGTTGCTCAAAAAGTCTTGTCATCTTCTTTAAGAAAAATAGGATATACACTGGTTGAACATACTAAAATACTACAAAGAATCATGCACACAGTAAATGTTAAGAGATTGCCTAAAGGTTTGGACAGTAGCAACCTATAGATGTTAAAAGAACAGTCTGTAAGAGGCAGAAAGTTGGAAACAGAGCTGTAAATAAAAACTGTTTTTTGAATCAACTGAGCAGATAAACCATGACATTGAAAAGCTAGGAAAAGGAAAAATAACGTGTTGAAACCAAACTCCACATTCAGATTACCTAGTATAATCCTATACGTGTATATAGGAATGTGAAATCAAATTATTGAGGAAATAAGCTTATGGATGTTGTCACTGTGTTTGAATTTCTTTAAAAAACATACAGTTTCTGTATGTTTCACACCCCCTACTAATTGTTTGAAGTACTGTTCACCTTTCAAAGGTCAATTAAGAAATAAAAACTTCAATCCTCATAAGGTATTTGAAAATTTATATTGTTTTTTGCTTTACCTGGGCTTAATGTTCAGAATCAAACAGAGGAAAATATTAAAAATAGTCCTTCAGATCTATCACAAGAGTTATGGCAAACCTAGAGACCAGGATGATTCATCTGTGTTAGTTTCTTGCTGGGTTGTTTTTGTTTTGTTTTGTTTTGTTTTAATTGTTTGTTTCTTTTTGGTGTTGTTTTTGTTGTTTTTGATATTTTTGTTGTTGTTGCCATTGTTGTTCCCAGCAATACCGTGTACAAGCAAAGACAACCTATATAGTCATAAAGAAGAGATGGAATGGATCCATAAGGTATCTTCACATTTATGATGGGAAGGGGACAATAATGGGCATTTAAAATCCTCATCCTACCAAATATGTCATCGCATTGTTATTGGCAACAGTATCAGTGACCTGAGAAGCTTCAGGAAGAGAGAACTGAAAGGGTATCCTGTGGCTAAGTCCACTTCTTTATGCCAGGAAGTACAAGGCAAACAACAGGCAATATCAGATGTCCAGGATCACTTCTGTTTACTTTAAATATGAGCCCTAACAACCTCAGCTTGGTTTCAAGTTAACCTCAGACAGGCCCTTGAGCTGCTGGGCTTGTATATTCAGTAATTGCAAAGCTGAAACTACTCACCACAATAAATATTGATACTGTTATTCACAGTGGCAGTACAGAATTGTCACTATTCATTATAGCATGAATCCAAAATAAAGATACCTAAAGTAATCTCATGAACGTAATCAAGTATAATGAAAGGCAAGAGATAGAGACCTCATTTAATAAGGGTCTCATTCTCCTCTAATTCACATATCCTTTTTACAAGGGTCTGGTTTCGTAAGAAGTACTACTATTTAAAACCTTTAATCTTTCTTTTTCTTGGAAAAAATCAAACCAGAATGAACAAAACAAATGGAGATGCAGTCTGAGTGACCCAATCTAGCAGACCCTGCCCTGAGCAGGGCAATTGGGCTTGCTGACCTCCAGACATCTCTTCCAGCCTCAGCTGTTCTGGGATCCTACTGTACCATTGCAAACAAATATATTTGCTTACATACAGTTGTTCACAGTTAAAAAACTAAGCTTCCTACCTTTAAGAATATCAATTAAATATTAAACATTTAGAAGACAGTTGAAACTCATTTAAACTGTTGAAATCTTGCAGCTATGTCAGGCAAAGGGGCTACTCAGAAGCAAAAGAGTTTAAAAGTTTCAAACTCCTTTTCCATCTGTAGTTCCTGTTAAAAATTTCAGACCAAGTGATCTCCCTAGGACTTCCTACTATCTTACAAAGATCGGCAGAAAATTGCATTTTTCCCCATTTGTATCAAGCATTGTAGCTGTAAGGGCTTGGAAATAAGATTTTAATTCATACTTTTTGCTCCTTGCATGTCACTAAGGAGGCCTTTTAGGACAAAAATGTCTCTTTGCATATATAAAAATGAAAGCATTGAAAGCTTTTGTTGCTAAAATTAGGGTAAGGTTTATTAGTTCAAGACCAAAGACCATTATTTAGGCTGAGCAGTCTAGAACTTCTTGCATTATGAGCATCAGTCCTTTCTCCACCAAAAAGCAAATGTGCCTGTTTTTTGGGCCACAGAAATACCTTGTATTTCTTTCCAAGAAGAAGGTCGAAGTCCACATCACATGCTTAAATGCTTCAGGACCTAGAGGTAGGGCGTTTTCCACGGTATGCGTAGATGCTCAGGGAATCTTTAGAACCTTCAGAGTCTACATAGTTTCGCCAAGTGCTCTCTCCATCTCAGACAGAATTTGTGTAGTCTGGAAGAAATAGAAAATTGCTAGTTTTCCTACATCCATTTTGTAATAAAAATCAGTGGTATTCTGTGATCTAAGACTTAGTGATATCCAAGACTGCCCTGAAGACAATTATATACATGTAGCTTGATCCATCAAGCTCAGTAGGATCCTACAAGCTCATTTTGTTCTGAACTCAGCGTATTTGTGTAGTAGGAAAATCATCTCAGCTCCAAGCACTGCGCCTTGATTTTCTCTCTCTCTCTTTTTTGATTTTTTTTTTTTTCTCCCTTTTTTTTTTTTTTTTTTTTTTTTTTTTTTTTTTTTTTTTTTTTTTTTTTTAAAGAACAGTGAGTTAATGATGGATTTATTTGAATGGCAGAACTTGAAAAGGCTACATCCAGCCTTAAACTTTTTTCTTATGTATCCCAGAAACTTCTGAAGAATATAGGTGATTCTTTCATGCAAATTTAAGTAGTCAGTGAATAAAGCTGAAAAAGGGTGTAACAATGTTAATGTGATAGTCATTAGTATGAGCACAATCTTAACAAATACCAGAACTGAAGTGGTCATGGCTGATATGCTTCCACTGCCTGGTCAAAGTTGTCAGTTATCTTCAGCAGACTAGACCAGCTTTCAGGAAGACCTGTGGGACCAATTCATCACACATGCTAGAGTAAGAGTGCAGCTCTGGATTTAATTTGCGTGTTGATTTACAGTGATTGCATGAAGACAGGGGCTAGCTGCTTATGGGACACACAAGCAGCCAATTACAGCTGCTTCATGTGCAACTCTTCGATATGAATGTATAATTAGAAATTGCACACATTTTGCCTTTGCATTTTTTTCCTAATGTCTCTCAAGTCGAAGTCTCTCTTCATTTTCCTAATGTCTCTCTTCCTTTTAGTTGCTGTTAGACAGAGAAGAAATAAGCAGGCATTGTAAAAAAGTGTAACAAGTGTTGATTCTTCATATTCCAAGTATTCTACTTCTGGATGCTTATGTGGTTTTACCAAATTCCTCTTGACAGTATGTTCCATAAACTTGAAGGGCCATCATAACTGCAGCTGCAGAGAGCTGATGGAAGACATTTATGCTTGTGGTCATCAGCTGTACCTGATTCTCAATGGTTCTCTTCCTACCCTCACCTCAGAGACTCTTGATAAAGGAGTACTGACATTTTGCCTCTGGTCCACATAGCTGTATCTGGTAATTGCATGGGATAACCCCAAAGACTCACTTTTCTTGAATAGTTGACAGAACATAGTATTATGAAGTGGCATTGAGCATTCTTGGTAACTATCCATAAATACTGTATGCTGACAATGTTATCAGGGTTTTTATGGTGGACTAGTCTGGTTTACTTCAGAGAGAACCTGAGAAAATGACCGAAAGAAGCCCACTGAAAATCAAAGAGCAAGAATTATATCAAGCCTTCACTTAAGCTAAAGAATTGGTTTTGGTCCGGTGGGGCAAGACAACACACGTGCTGGCACGTATTCCCTCAGCAGCAGTGCTGCAAGACACCCACAGGCAGCTGTGCCTGCCAGATCTCTGCTGAGACACGTGAACTTCAGAAACAGCTCAGTTATGTTAATGCTACCAACACTTCAGGTTAGAGAATCCCTGCTGTGGCTCTGCTGTATCTTCTTCCCTTCAAATCATAAGCTTTGTTCTTATGATTTAAGGAACAATGCTCTGATTTCAAGAAGGCTGTCGGAGCTGCACTCCCCAGCAACAGAAGTGAGATAGGAAGAAAACAAAAAATCTGAATTTATTTGAAGTTAATTGGCTAGAAGAGCTGATGCACCAATTTCTGTAGCACAAAACCAGTGAACACCAGAACACATTATCGAATAACCTAGACAAAGCAAGACTATTATGTTTCAGGTGTGAATGGGTACCCTGAAATGAAGGCTAGGGAATGATCTTGCCTTTCAGGTATGCTTTACCTTCGACACAAGGGCTTTGCAGCAAGACAGGCAATTGAAACTCATTCAGTGAATCTGAGAGCAAGAGCAAAGGAGGTTTGACAATCTCTCTCAGATTTTTGGTATTCTTTAGGAATACAGCAAATTCCTAAAGACAACCACACTTCAATTTTCATATAAAATTCTTTACCTGCTACTCCATGAGGGGCTGATGAAATAAATGTTTTTGAAGTTCTGTGTGTGTGCACTGCAGAGTACTTACAGATCCTTGAAAAGACAAGGCTTTTTTCGTGACATAAAGACTAATTATCACTCAGCAGTCTGCAAGTTGTATAGGAAGCCTACACATACACAGTTCTCAACTTAATGTTTTCAGAAGTATTTACAGAACATAATGGTAAAATATATTTAATACTTGTTTGTACCTGTTTGCATTTTTTGTATGAAAGAGCAGCTTAAGGCTCCATAATCATGCTCCTTGGCACTTTCTAAGCCTTGCAAATTAGTAATTTAGCTCAAGTGAATTACAGCATTAAGCTGTAATTAATTACATTAAGCTGTAAATAATTGCATCAATATGTAATTCACATATTAAGCCAGTCTGAAACTGGTACAACTGGAAGCTCCAGGCAAGATTGGTGGGGTCTCAGTCCTAGCTAGAACTTCTCGTGTTTAATGAGGCTTCACATCTTGATGTGGTGTGAGCACAGCTTGGGGGGTGGGAGTGCCAAACAACCTGCAGATTGCAAGTCAAGGTAACTTGCAAGGTAATATTCTGGGTATCTACTGCATCTCCAACTTGCTTTTCTGAGAAATCTTAGAATGGTTTGTGTTGGAAGGGACCTGTAAATGTCCTCTAGTCTAATATTCCTGCAACCACCAGGGATATCTTCAACTCGACCAGGCTGCACATATCTTCAATTAGCCTGACCTTCAATCTTACCAAGAACGGGATATCCACCAACTCTCTGGGTATTGAGTACTGTGTACTTGTTACTCTTTGCTTTTTTTCAGCAATCTAGAGACCTATGGTAATGTAGTGCTGAATAAATCTGTCTGGGCTCAAAATATCCTGTGGCAAAAGGCCTCATTTTATTTTCTATGTTATTTAAGGCCATCAGGGGTGTAAGCTCTGCAGGTCTCTAGAGAGAACAGCTCCTCTTTGTCTTCTGCATTCTCAGGCGCAGCAAGAACATTCTGCTCTAAGAGAAGCATTTATAAAAACTGGTTGTTTCCATCACTTCATTGTGGTACTTTTGTTTGTCTACTTAGGAGTGTGTGTAGGTGTTTACCCACGATGCTGAAGAGAAATAGAGCAGTACAGAACTGGTGCTCACTGTCCTACTCTGATGTCTGAGGAGGTGGAGAAGAAGGATCGTGCTCACTCCTTCTCAAGTGAAGTATCTAGGTTGGGCTATATGAATCAACTACACTTGACCTGCACATAAAAGCTTTTTTGCACAGCCCTGAGGACTGTGTTGCTCTTGTTCTTAGGCTGAAAAACTGAGATGGCAATGTTCAAGTATTGCTCTATGGACTAGATCTCTGAATAGCACCACCTTAAAAGCTGTACCCATTTGTGCAGAACCAGAGTGAATGCTTTGTCCTGTATCTCACAAATCATTAGAAGACAGCATAGGTATGGTGGAGTTTTAGATTCTCTCATCATGGGTGATGTCCTGGAAATAAACTCTACATTTTTTCCCTGATTAACTGGGCAGCATTATTTTCCTTTTCCTTTTTTTAACATGCAATAGACATGTACTGCTCCCACATTTTCATTGTAAGTGAATAGTTTGTTGTATTGAAGAAGAAAGAAATGTGATAGGGGAAAAAAGGCTGATGGCATATTGAATCACAGTTATAAGAGAATATAGTTCTGCAATAGCCTATGAAATGTAATATTGATGTAGACAACAAATGCTAGAAATCTTTTTTGAGATGCAGATGACGTGCAAAAGGAAAGAAAAATGAATATGAACTCGCCACAGAAAGTAGCGGCACATAAAAGATTCTAACCAGACAGAAGTTCTGAGCCTGTCAAGTTCTGTTTTAGTGAAACAGGAGACAGATCCTCTGTTCTTTTTTCCCTCTCTTTTGAACAGCAGAGAAAGATCATGATAATAATTACTGCTCAAAAAATCTAGGTGGTGAGGCTCAATAGTTGAAGTTATCTGTGATTTAGTTGAAAAACTTTGAAGCTGGAGCAGCAATTATTATATAACTCCAAGGAATTTTACTTTAAGTTTATATTATGTTTTTATATAGAAGTATGTCACTAATGCACATATTAACAAGCACTATTTCAGATATCTATCAGAGCTTTCAGGTATTAAAAATGAAGGTGATTGTTTGATTCAACACTTACAACTCAACAACACTTACAACTGTAATGGACTGTTTGAAAATGTAAGAGGAGAATTAGTTGCACATGTAAGTATCAACAAAATTAAAAGCAGAATAATTAAGCATTGAAGGAATTCCATATGAAAATAATAAAAAAAGTATTTAACATGGGAAAATACTGAAGGATCTGCCAACTTAATGCATTCTTTCTACTTGGTGCCTTATACAGCCTTTAAACATTAAAACATTGGTTTTGTTTGTAATGATAATTCCCATTTACATAGAAATTACAGTGTTTCAGTGTGCTCTGGCTTTCTTTCTGAAGAATATGTAATAAAGCATAAAGCAAAGAGAGATCACACTGCTGGGGAAATGATAGTGAAAAGTAAATTTTACAGTGCACATGCTGACTGCATTCTCTGTGATGTTGTCAGAAAAAGGACACCGCTATCCATGATGACTCCATCTTCCATATACAAAAACACGAGAGCCAAAGGATAATATACAAGGGGTTCAAAAGTAGTGAAATTAGATAAAGATGAATGTAGCAGACATGCATTCAATTTCAAATGAGGAATGTATTATTCCATCTCTACTGTAAGCAAGTGTCAAGAGAATAAAAACAAGATTCATGGAGACTGTTTTACAATACCCAGAAGTATCAATAATGCTCACAAAATTAATAGGAAGATTTTTCACTAAGAAGTACAAAGAACATAGAAAGATAGTCAGTCCTGACTTGTTATCCATATACAGACATATGCAATTAAAGCAGACAAAACCCCCGACATAAACACATACAGGTCTAACCACCAAGAAAAATAAAGAAATCATATCTTCTTAATTGTTTTCCCTAAAATGAATGACAAATTATTTCAGACTCTTTATACCAAACAGCATGCTTCTCCTGTACCTCTCAGTGTATGAATTGTGTGGAGAGGCTACACTTAAGACAAAAAAGGGATGACTTTAATGACAATTCTATAGCTGCTGGCTTTATTCATTGGGATAAATTAGAGAATAAATATGCTAAAAAAATCTGAAAGGTAGATGATTACATCAGACAGATAATGACAGTTTACTAAGAAAATGAATTACTTGGGTAACTGTCCTACTTCTTAAACTTGTCAGCAATCCCCTTAAGAGCAAGAAAATTATTCTTACATCTGAAAACTGAATAATAATTACATTCCTTCCTGAGCTTGTGTCTCAGACTTAGAAAAAAATTTTTGCACTGGTTTTCATATGAAAAACCATTGCTGTACTTTAAAATATCTGCAAGTTAGAGTGAATATAAAATACAGGTCTGAAGTAGTGAAAAGTAGAGGGGGAGAAAAAGACTAAAGGATAAGTTCAGTCTTTTTTTCACCTTCACCCTGCCCATAAGGTCTTAATTAAAACATCTATCCTTAGTTAACATAATTAGGAAAATTTTATGCCCTTGACTGAAAAGTATAAAATTAACAAAAGACAAAAGTGAAAAATACATTTTTTCATATTTCCTAATTTATATTTTCATCTGTATTCATGAAGTGTTAAGAATCAGACATAGAAGAGACCAATTAAATCATCCAGTCATTCCCCCTACCAACAGCTCTGAATAATTCCATATATTTTCTGGTTCTGAAAATACAGCATTAACATATAGATGAAAAAAATATATTTTAATGAGCCAGGATCTTTTTCCTGTGCAGTCTGAGCAGCTCTTTGTCCCAGCTGAAGACTTCTAAGGGAATAGACACTTCAGATAAGATGAGTGCGTGTTAAAGGATCATGTAGTGTACTTAAACAGTGTAGTACTATGCATTTCAGCACATCATAGGAAAAGGACACATGGTAATTAAGATCAATCAGCACACCTTCTGAAGCCTAGTATGCCAACGAAGATGTTAAATACTACTTTAGACATGAGGCATGATGCCCCAGTTGACAGTATAAGGTGACTCTGAGTAAACTTCCCCCCTAGTCATTCAGGTAAAGATCAGTGAGAATCCACCATCAGCTCAGCATGGACTCACTCTGCCATTACTGAAGGGGTCAAACTACCATTTGGTTGTAACTGCAACTTGAGAGTTTTTAGCTATTAATAAGTAATAAGATTAAGATGAGCTTGTCATTCAAAAGATATCCCACAGGCTGGCCTTTTGTCATAATGTGACTCTTAGTGTGGAGTTATGATCTGTCTCTTGAACTTCAATATAAGCCTCAATTACATACTACTGTCTTCCCCCACCACCCCCCCACAAAAAAAAATGCTGCCCAAAAGCCAGACTACATGAGATAAGGTGGAGTTTAAACTCTTACTGCACTTCTACCTGTATTAAAAACTGAGTCTTTCACATAATTTTAAGCAATATTTTATTTTTAGATATGACTTTGTATGACAATTTGAATAAGATGCCCAGACTCTGTCTATTACTTCTCTGTTCTCTCAAGCTGTTTTCATTTGATGACAAGACAACCATCATAAACCCATATACTTGTTCCAAGGAACAAGTTCAGCAAAATACATACAGAATGGACACTGTGTGGTGCAGGATACTCTCTAGGTTGTTCTGGACCACTGTCCAAGTGAAGGGCTTGGCAATGGGGCAGTTGCAGTAACAGCAATGTGAATATTCAGACAGTATTGAAGAGAACTCGAGCTTTTACATCAATTTCATTATGAAAGAAAGTACTGGTAAAGGTATGATAAAAGAATACTTCCATGGCATTTATCTACCTGAATATACTTTGTATCCCGTAATTTTTACATCTTCGAGAAACCATGACTTAGTGCTATGTGAAATTTCTGGCATTAAGATTCAAGCAGTTTATGTATCTATACCTTTTTTCTCCTACAGAGCTGTAACTGTAAGCCTACCATGACTTTAGTATGTTCTGATGAGCTGCAGCTGTTTTGTAGTAATAGAATGGAATTACAAATAAATTGATTAGACTTTCAGTCAGTTTAATGCATAAGGATAATATATTACAAATGAAGATATGAGGTGTTATGGTCTATTAGCCATTTTCGCCAAGGAGTTACTGAAACCCGAGGCAGTTCCGACAAGTGTGTACTATTTAAAGTCACAGACTAAGAAGCAAACACTTAAACGTGTCAAATATGTAGTTATCTATTAGCAATCACTTTATTTCCAAATGCACATAAAAATTGTTCAAGATTTAAAATATTGTCTTCATAAAATGTGTTTTTGCAAGCTGTGATTTAATTAAGGCATTTTATATTTATTAGATCATTTTCTAAAACCATGTAATGGTCTAAAACCATGGCTTCTCCTGCTATTCATTTATATGGAGGAGAAGCAAGGACCTCATGGAACTTATGAAGCAAAGTTGTTGATGATTGGAAACTTTGTTGAAAAAGATTAATTCCAGAACATTAACATATGCATCCCCCTTAAAAACTCATCTTCATTTGCCCTTTCATGCTGAATCACATACTCCACAATTTTGTAGGGAAGCGGTTGAGTCACCACTACTTGGGGGTATTTAAACGTAAATATAGCATGGAAATATGGCATTAGGGATGGGGTTTAGTGCTGGGCTTGGTGGTCTTAGATTAAGGGTTGGAGTTGATGATCTTAAAGGTCTTTTCCAACCTAAATGATTTGGTGAATCTACAATAAACTACCTGAAGAAACAGTTGACTAGTTTAATGTATTAGAGAAAGTCCTGAGAGTTGACAGGATCAAAGCTTGCTCTCCAGTGCAGTTTGTTCTTTCATGCACAACTTGCAATTGTGTGCCTAAAGAGGCGCTTAGAATTCAAAGGTACTGCACACCTTCATCCCAGAAATCTGATTTATTATGCGCCATGCAAGAGCACAGAAAGGCAAGAAACAGTAAAGCAAATATTAGTCAAAATGTGAAGCTGGACAACCCCAGTGGTTGCCAGCTGTTCACATCCCACAAAATCTTCGAGGAACCACAAACATGATAATTCTCTCCATCCCTGTTTTTGTTCTGTGCACCAACACGTACTACCAAACATAGTAATGTATATTCTCATCACTTATGATAGCACTTCAGTGACTCACAATGCTGTTTCCTCATATGAGAGAATATAAAACATTTCCTAGAAGTTCCTTTGATATTTTCAAGGTTCTTCATGAAGATGGTCTGAAACCATAGCAAACCATTGCCATGATGATGGCATCCATTAGCAACATTAGTTGCTCCAGTAATTTTTCAGCCTAAAAAACTGTTTGTGATATAGCAAGAGACACTTTATATCAAAAATAAAATCAAAGCATTATAACATATAATTGCAAAAATTGAAAAAAAAAATCACTAATCTCAGAGCCATGTGCAAGATGAATCTTGTCTTTCTGAATTTGCTATTTTACAACAGTTTTACAGAACTGATGGACACAATGAGGAAAAAAAAGGAAGAAAAAAAAATATTTAAATGACAGTCCTCAAAAATCTTTTGATTCAGCCCAAAATAAGGGAGGGAAAACTAAGGTATTTCTATAATTTGGCTGTAGTTGGAGAAATTACCACCTTGCCATTATGTTTTTCTATGTGCTTAACTGGTTTCCTAATTTGGAAACTGTTCAGTTACAACAGGAGCTGCAGTACAAATCAAAACTGAGCTGGCAGGATTCACACATCTCTACTCCAGCCTATCTATCTGTAGCAGATGGGGGAATCAGCTATTTTGGGCAACCATACAGTATTAATGTGGTTTTTTGTTTGGTTTTTGTTTTTTTGTTTTTGTTTTTGTTTTTTTTTTTTTTAAGTTACAAAGCAGTGCTACAGAATGTTTTATTCATGATACATTGAAGATGTGAATAAACCTTAACTTCAGAAGTTAAAATACTCACTGTTTGTGCCAAACATCTGTATGACACTCCTCTATTTTGACTGTGAAGTAACTTATCTCCTGGGGATTTCCCTAACATCATCAAGTGTGATCAATGACTCTCATCTTTCTTTTGATACAGGAAAATTAATTCAGTGTGTGTATACTGTGGAGAAACAGAAGGTAAGCATTCCCAGTAGCCATCTAAAAAAGTCTGTCACATAAGCTTGAATGTAGATGTCTTTTACAGAGTACTTTATCTTGTTTTTAAGAGAGACCCAGGAGAATTTTGTGAAAAATATGTAAGTGAAAAACTGGATTCCCAAGAAATATGCTGGAGTCAAAAATAATTGTATCCAAACTGTAACTAATGAACAAATGATTCAGTGAAATACATTCTGTATTTCCATTCACCACCATCTGTTATTGGCAAGATACTTTGTTCCCAGCTACAAAGCTTCAGCAAACACATGAGCACCAAATTAATGGACAAAAGTGAATGCTGTAAATGCTTCAAGGAAGAGGTATTGCTGCTTTGCACAGAAGCATGTGTATTTGCTCTTCAATGGCAAGCAGAATTTAGCATTTACCAGAAACAGGGGAATGAGTTATTGGTATCTTGAAAAAAATTCCAATACAAGAAAAATTACTTTTTTGGCATGAAGTGCCCTTTCAGTGCAGAGAGATGTGATACAGATGTGCTACAGGACTAAGTATTTTCCATTTGTTGTGTAGACCATCTACACCTTCTAGTTGAAATCCTGTTTATTCCCATGCAGTAAAAATCAAATGGGAAGAATACTTAGCTACAAAAAATGGTGTTGCTGTTTCGGTAGGTAGCATCCCTCCCTTAAAGGTATCTCCAGCGTGTTAAAATGAGACTCTACTCCCACATATAATTCCATCTGGACACATGTAGAAAAGAGGTCTTGACTAGAGCATGGCAACAAACAGCAGGATGCTTAGTGGTGAACTTAGAAAGAGAGTTAGGGTTTCTTGTCGGTTTCATACGAATTCACAACATCCTTTTGAGGGGTATATTAAAACTATTTATACTAGTTAAACAGAAGTATGGAAAAAACTCCAAAATCTCACAGACTTGTTAAGCTACACGGAAAAAGGGGGAGGGAGATATGTGATTTACAGTTCTGTGTTCAAACAACCTTTAATTCTACTGTGTAAATGATGGCTTTGGTTGCCTTAATATTCACATGTATAAAGTTGATTTACAATCATTACTTACTAAAGCAGGAAAATTACGTGGTTAAGTGTGGACAGTTTTCAACTAATTCCACTCACTTAGTGAGCTGCAGCTCTACCTACACCTATTAACACTTCATGTGCTTCCTAACAGCAGTGACTGTGTATCTGGCTGTTGTGGCAGTGTGAGAAATCAGACAAATCCAGATTATTACATTTCCTAGAGGAATTAAGGATTTTTTCACATTTCTGTCATTTAATGGAGACATCAAGTAAGTATCAGAAAACTGATATTATTTAAAACATGACAGTTCCTGCAAGAAGTCAAGAACTTGAAAGATACTTCTTGAACCTGCCTCTATTAGGCTCAATAATTTAAAGCCTATCTACCACAGCCAGCATTGCAGTTATGAACAGTTTAAAATGCATACGAATCAGTACTGACTAGTTAAAACCAGCATTTATTAACTACCATATTAACTATACCCTTTATGATCTATACTTAAGGGATAATTTATTTTTAAAAAATTATTTTTTTCTTAGAGTGCATGCAGGTTAACAGACCACATAATTTATATGGTATAATATAGATGCAACAGTAAATGCCATCTATATGTGCAATAACTTGAATTCATCAGGAAATGTTTCTGTATTGTTAGGAATGAAATATTTTACAACTGAGTTTTGCCTTATGTTTATTTTACCTGAATCTGTCCTTTCTTTTCAGGTTACATACTAGTATTTCATAACAATCTACAAAACAAGAAATTAGTGTTTAAGAGCCTAGTTTAAAAATCTCTTTAAAGATTTCTATTCTTTTACAGGAATGAACTTTCCGAACCAGACTATAATTTAAATGGTGCCTTTATTAGGACACTACAATCAAGGTCAACATTGCAGTTGTCTTTTCATTTAGTTTAATAAAGAAAAAGTACTGCTTCCGTAACTGTTACTTTCTACCATAATTTTTCATGTGTGGAAACTGAGATTTAACTAGAATATTCAATCTGACTACATACCTAAAAATGTATTTAGAATATCAATTATATTCCATCAATTTTCCAATGAGTTCAGTATTTTATGGCTGATAATCAAACCTCATGTTCCTTTTTCCATTCACTAGCATTTTGTACAGCAATGGAAGGTCACACTGAAGGTTCATCTAGCTCAGTATTTCATGTCTGACAGCAGGAA
Organism: Melanocharis versteri; assembly: GCA_013397845.1. NCBI lineage: Eukaryota > Metazoa > Chordata > Aves > Passeriformes > Melanocharitidae > Melanocharis > Melanocharis versteri. Next base: position 829,005 of record VZTG01001558.1, read on the forward strand.
ACCTTTATGAAAAAATAAGAAAGAGGACAAGCACAGGGTGCTACTGCCCAAAATACATTCCATGTGAGATTCAATCTTTTAGTTTAGACTACCTTCAGGAAAGAACATCAAGTCTTATTTAGATATAGAACACAAATTTTATTAAGCTCATATACACATTATAATTTTAAAAATTGAAAAACCAAAGCATATGGGAATAAATTCAGTTCTGTGGAAGAAAGCTGGGGATAGTCCAGGGATGCAGCTGTGTCACAGCTCTGATCTTAGCCAGGGGCTGGCAGGGAAGTCACCTGCTACTCCAGCCTCCAGGGCAGCAGCCATAGAAAACATGGTTAATTGGGGCTGCTGCTGACACTAACAACTCGTGGGATGTCCTAACAAAGTGATTATAAAAAAACCATGTGTCTGCTTCCCTCTGAAGCCAGCCTGGAGCGCGAGTAAGGTGACTGTCTGTATCACAATGGGCAGCAAAATGGTAACAGCTCCAGCAAGTACGTGAGAAAACCGGCAAGCAGACTTGCTGCAAACTGCTCCCACTGTACTAATGAGACCAGTAACCTGTCCTCTTGACAGTCACTACTCCTAGGAAAACAGTGAGTAGAGCAACAGACCGTGACCCAAGAACCCCCATCCTCTCCTCCCCTCCATATTCCACCCCAGTTTTCCTTAGGGATGGTAAGAGCAGGGAAGAGGGTTTGCTCTTATCTCTGCTGCTAAGCAGCCTAGAAACAATTTGCATATCTAGTGTTTAGTATTTGCGGTAAGAGAGGTGGGGGAGAATGACTCCTGCCTGGCTCCAGTTAGTAGTTACATGGCAGAATTAGGAGCAGTTTGTCAGCAAGTTGCAGAGGTTGTCCGAGAGGTTTTACACAAAAAGCAAAAAGCATCAATACAACCAGAGACCCCTGAAGGTTACTCCTCCTTGAAACAATTCCCACGCGTAGTGCCAAAATTTCCAGCAGTAGAATTAGGGCCCTTCTTTTAGGAAAGCCATAGACAGTTTCAGTTCGATGCAATACAATCTGCTGAGATACCATTTGGCATTCAACTCATTCTAACGCAGCAGGAAATCTAGCTAATTCTAATGGTCAGAATGACCTGATTCAGAACTAAGTTGATCTTCTTTATATTTTTTCTCTCAATGTATGTCCATCTGTTTGGTAGAACTCTGTAAATATAGTAAAGAGAGAGGAGAAAT